>CAJVPY010001861.1:0-17931 GCA_910591965.1 Dentiscutata erythropus | reverse complement strand
TGCCTTGAAAATCACGTTATGGAACATATGATTTACTATGTCCCATAACGTGATTTTCAAGGCAAAGACCCCATATCTTAATAACTACCTAAGCTAATTTGATGTATATACTTTTTATTTTGATTCTAGAGATCTATAGAATTGAAACAAAAAAAGTACATCAAATTTGCTTGGATAGTTATCGAGATATCTATGTTCAAAGTTTTTTTTAAAAAAATTTTACTATTGTTTTGAATTTTTGCAAGAATTTGAATGAAGAAATCTCAACTACCTAAGCAAATTTGATGTAGACATTTATAGAATTAAGAAAGTACATCGAATTCGCTTAGACAGTTGTCGAGATGTGTAACTAACAAAAAATAATTCCCTCTTAAACTCCAACCCTAAATATCTTCGTTCAAAATTTTTAAAAATTTAATCTTTTAATTTAAATTGATGAAGCTGAATATTTTGCCGCAGTTTGGGCAAGAGACCCCTTTATTGCACTAATTCGGGTCATGCACCCGATCCATCGCGTGCGTGACATTCAATCGAAATTCAATAAATGTATATGGTAAAGTGTTATAATTCCACGTTAAGTCTATAAAAAATGTATTCTACAACTTCAATTACCGATTCTAGTTTACAATCCGCAACGGTCTTCGCGAATTTCTTGTCAAAGCTGGAATATCCTAACGCTTCGGCTTTAAAACCAGAACAAATATTGTGGGCTTTTGAGAGTAAAGAAACGCGTCATTTATTTGACTGGTTATGTGAAAAAATCGACGAAAAAAATTTAATTGGTAATAACGAAGGTGGTCTGTAAGTTCAAAACGTTATGATTTGTAAGTGGTTGGGACTTTGATCTTTTAGTGCCATGTACTGCGTAAAAGGTTCTTTATATAATTATTCATTTATTTAAAAGTTTATCAACGGAGCTTGCAAAGATTAAGTAAGTTTGTTAATTGAATTCTTTTGAGCGTCTAGATTAATATAAATAAAAAAGAAATTAAATTAGTAAAAATTAACACATTAGGAAAGAGCACGAGAGCTTTGAAAATGAGATCGATATATTGCGAAAAAGGCACGATCGTGTATCTAATCACCGTGACCAGCTTAAGTGAGATAATTTTCTTATATTTAACTATTGCATTCAGGATATTGTGTTATTGAGCATGTTTATGATTTAAAATAGAATGACATTAGAGGATTTAGAAAGTCAACTCGCTGACTTAAAGAGAATCAATCGTGATTTAGACGAGCGGAATAAAGATGTTGATTCGTTGGTCCAACAGGAATCCATTAAGGTTCTTTTAATTATTAATTGTGCAATATTTTATATGAAATGATGTTAACAGTATTGCATACGTTAATTGCAGCTTGATGTTGAGACAAATGCCTTATTTATTGCATTGTCTGAAGTATTATCTGAAAGAGATACTCATGAAGGAAGTGGTTCGTTGAACCCAAATTTATATAGATTTGTCACTCTACTAGTGATTTGTTAAAAAAAAGTATATTTACTACCCTGCGTTCAACAGGAAAGACGAAAAATTTTATCTTTCAATATACAAATGATATCGAGAATATAGTAAAAGTTGACCAAGCATTCACACATGAACTTCAAAAATTCCGGGAGAGCCTATTTCCACAAGTAAGAAATTTTGAAATTTTTATTGCACGTTTGTTTTAGAATTTATTCCAATTTAAATTACTTGTTTTAAGAATGTAGATGGAATTTCCGATCAGAAAGCTTTATGTAATGAAATTAAACGTCTAAAATCTCTGTAATATTCTCTTAGAATTTATATGGTTTTTTATTGTTATATAATCTTTTTTATTCATAAGGTAACAACGTTATGCTTTTTTTATAGCTGTCCAAAAACTGAATTTAAATATATTGAAGCGATTTCCCGTCATGAATATATGTCTACATACTTGCGAGCACTTGAAAGCGATGTCTTAGGGCTAGATTCATTTATTCCTGACGTCAATAGCTTAGAGTACGTCCAATTAAGTTTTCATAATTTCATTTTTTAAAACTTTGTTGACATTAATAATCTAATTTCATTTCTTTAGATTAAAATGTGAACAATATATAAGCAACAGTACTATGTTGAATCAACAAATCAAGTCGATTTTGACTTCAAAAATTGGAGAATATTTAAAAAATCTTGCAGAGTTGCAAATTGAAAATACATTATTAATGGCTGATTACAATATTCAATCAAAGTATCAAAAATCGTTAATAGATAGATTTAATTTGGTATGATGAAAGATTCCTTCTTGATTATTTATTTGTATTAATTTTATTGATGTTTAAATAATGATGTAGGTGAACGATATTTTATTATCTCAATATTCGCGTACTCAATTCATCTCTAAGGCCCTCAATCTCGAATTAGATGATCAAAAAACCATCTATAGATTGTTTTCTGATGTAACAAAGGAGCTAGAACATCGCAGGAATTGTTTTACTGCACAAAAAGTATTTTATTTTTATATCAGCATATTCGGATTTTGTATCAGTTTATAATAGATATCTAATGAGCAGAATTTAATAGTCACTTATGTCTGCAACTGATTTTGTGGAGCCAAAGATAGAAAAAACGGTTGTAGGAAGTAACGATAATTTATTATTATCCATGAACAGATTAATGAACTTGGAAATATGTAAGTTTTTGTTTATATTTATTTTAGAAATCTAATATTTATTATGAATTTAATGGTGTTTTATCCACCTGAAGTGAAAACGAGTAGTTTTTTAAGATATTCAGAAGAGCAATCCTCGTCTTTTATTACATACGATTGTTTAAAAGAAAAGATTACCGAAATTGATCAAACAAGAAACAACGTATTGTCTAAAGTGAATGAAGAATTGGTGGCACAACAAGAATTTTCCAAATCTTGGTACGTGTAGTTAGATCCTTTAGGAATTTAATTCGTGAATCATATAATTACTTTATTAATTTTGGTTTTTCCATTCTTTCAGTGGTGGAATTGAACAAGTTTTGACCTCTATACTTTATAAAGATTCCAAGACTTTAGATCTTATATTTACGCCTAGAGTATCTATCATAATTTTTTCACTCAACATTGACCTGTCCTTTTTTTTTTTTTATGAAATAACATAATATATTTTTATAGGAATTTTCAGACATTCAATTTTCTTTACTTTCAATAACCAATCGTCTGAAGCCCAAATTAAATAAAATTTCCCAGGTATATTATAGAGTTTTTATCCATTTTCTAAAAAATTTAAACTAAATAAAATTTACGGCTTTTTTCGCTTAGGATTTGGACTCTTTGCGAAGTAGCAAACGTTAGTGAGCCTGGCTAACGATAAAAAAATTGGTTAAAGCTAATTCTCGGCTTAACCGGTCGATTTTTTTCAAAATCGGCAGATCGATTTCTATGATAATAATATTCACTTATAAGCTTTTGATCGTTTACAAAAAGTTTTTTTTGTATATATATCCTACTTTCTCGTGTAACATAAAATATACTGTGCGAGCGCGAGTAATGAACTCAAATATTGGATTTAAATCAATGAGAAGTGATACAATATTTTAATTATTAAGATTTCTAATTAGCGCTAGCCATGAAATATAAACCTTAGTAAAACCGTAATACGGTATTATTGACAGAAATATGGGGTTCTCTCTAGACTTTTGGATTTTCTAACATTCTAATAAAAAGAATAATTATGTGGGCTTTTTTTGTAATGCTTTTAGATTCGTATAAGGTCTCGAAAATTTAATATTCAAGATATCATTGATACCTGAGTTTCGTCCTGATTATAAATACTGCTTCACTAATTGCAGATTTTCATGGACATTATAAATATGTTACATTCTTCTTGGCTTAATTGACAGGCGAAATTATGTTGTGTTTTCTTCATCTGTATCTATCATGTCAATCATTGTTTTGTATTTAACTTTGCATTGCAGTGAATTATAAATAAATAATGATTTCGATATAATTATGGATTTTTTGATTGCAACCTCATACAGAATGAGAGAGCAATAAAATCTTGTTCATGTAACGCTGTCAAAAGTTAATATTTGTCATCGAGAAAAGAACTTTGAAAATGTATACATTATTATCAAAAGGGTATTACCGTTACAGATGGGCAATAGATCATGTTACCAAGTTTCGAATTTAATTTGTTTTCGATTTCGAGTGATAGTGTGTTTTCATATCACATATCGAATGTTTAACCGGCTCGCACTTGTAGGTAGAAACACGTACACTTATTTCTGTAGAAAATACAGTAATACCCAAAAAGGAAAAAAAATCGTCGGTACGTACTTTACAATATTTGCAAAATGATATGGATAACCCACCCAGGTTGCCAAAACTCGCCCCGGCAAATCCGTCCCGCTCCCGTTTTTTTGTGGGTCGCTTTTATCAACGCGATTTATTACCGTA
Organism: Dentiscutata erythropus; assembly: GCA_910591965.1. Taxonomy (NCBI): domain Eukaryota; kingdom Fungi; phylum Glomeromycota; class Glomeromycetes; order Diversisporales; family Gigasporaceae; genus Dentiscutata; species Dentiscutata erythropus. The sequence continues at coordinate 13,521 of CAJVPY010001861.1, read as the reverse complement.
CGTGTTCTATTAATATTCAGGTTAGCTGTAATTTTTCACCCCTGCAGCTAGCCTACATATCAGATATAAAAATGATAAATAACACGTATACGCGTACGTTCGTAAAGTACGCACGTAAGGATATTAAGTACGCACGTAAAGACATTAAAAAAAGTACGCACGTAAAGATATAAAAAAAATGCAAGACGTAGAAACTTTCATATTTGTCTGTTATAACTTGCGGCCGTCAGATCTTCTTTCGCTGGTATGCGTGTGCAAAACTTTCAAAAGTATTTTAGACGAAAATATCAACCCATTAGCAGAAGGAATCTGGAGAAATTCTAGAATGAAATTTACAATTTTTCGAGATATGGAACCACCATCAGGAATGAATCAGCATACTTTTACGAGGTTATTGACATTTGAAAAAGGTTGTCAGTTTTGTAAAACTAAAGAGAAAACGTTAACAATATATTGGATTCCTGGTGTTCGCTCTTGTCGGGATTGTATGTTCCCAAGAGTGTTTAGGTAAATTAATTTATTTTACATATATATATTTATTATTATTATTATTATTATTATTATTATTATTTTTGATAATAATTTGAAGCCGAATAAAATTTTATTAATAATATTTAATAGTTCACATATACTTGGATCAACTTTTAAGATCGATAATGAAGTTCTTGGACTTATTTTACCAGTAACACCAAGCATTGATTTACCAGAATCTAAGCATACACATTATTGGATCGATCATGTTAAGAATGTTATCGCGTTTCTTATGAATGCTGATGATAATATGCGACGCGCGTTAAATAACTTAAGAAAAGATGTCGGAAAGAAATATAAAGAAACCAAAAATTATGAAAAATGGATGTTTAATTTACGTCAATTCTACCTTAGAGGACAAGATGATATTTTTTCAAGATTACATGCTGAAATTAATAGAGAAACTTTATTCAAGATGCAAGAAGATTATGAATACAAAAAATTGAAGACTGAAGTCCAGTATAATCCATTCTTAGTACAGGATTGGCAGCAATATAAATCAAGGATCCTACAAATCGCCCAAAGAATTGATAGGAATCTCACAAGCACCACTTTTCCACCCACAATGGTTTCATCAATCAGATCTGTAGATAAGATTACTCAAAAAAGAATTAAAATTGTTAAACGCCTAAGAAAAATAACATACGGTTCAAAGAGAATATCTCACTATCAAATTATAAGTATTTTCGATGTACTATATGTATATTTGCCAATATGCCCAAGCTTCGTAAACCCACCGGACCTTGAATATTCCCAAGAATTTTTTATGAGGAAACTTTTGCCATCGCTCAAGAGGGAAGCCAACCAACTTTGTGCATCCAGGACAGCCCCTCCACCATATTTTCTCGAAATAGATGGGGCGTTAAAAGTTGGTGGTCTTCGAGATCAACTAGTTTTTGAATGTCGTCTTTGCGATACACTCCCTCTGAGTAATATAAAAAAAGTCAGGTTACATATTAAAGGTGTTCACGAACTTGATGATAACTTAAATAATGTAATTTATGCTACGAAGGTGAACTGTGACGCCGTACTTACGAACTTGTTTCACGCTTTTTTCTTACACAAAAATTGATTTACGTATTTACGTAGGGTAAAAATTTTTTTTCCTTTTTTTTTTTGTTAGCTTTTTTTATTTTTTGTTAGCTTTTTTTTTTTGTTACGTAGCTTTTTTTTTTGTTAGCTTTTATTTTTTTTACGTAGCTCAAACTTAAATCGAAAATTCATTATATAGACAGTTTTATTTTAATAATAAAGTTATTACTGCACAATGCTGATTATACGTATAGTTTAATGGTACGTATGATCTTTACGCGAGAATGGTTAAATTTGTAAGATCAGTACTGTACTGTAAAATTTCGTTCTATGTAATTAGCTACAAGAAGCTATAATGCTTAATTACGCTAAATTTACTTTATGTTAGCTGTCAATAAAGCAACTATAGATTATGTGAATTATTTATTGACAATCGAAAACTGTGTCTTGGGTAAGTCTACGATAGAGTTGGGTAACGAAACCCGAAACTATATATAAAATCCCGAAACCCTTTCCGAAACCCCGAAACCTTTTCCGAAACTTTATACTATACTAAAAGGGTTAGAATTTATAATTAGATTGTATTTCAGAAATATTTTGGTTACTTTTTAGTAAATGTGCATTAGTTATTAACATTCTAATTTTAAGGTTTCGGTGCCCAACTCTAGTCTACGGTTTTTTTTTCCTGCGGAACTCTAATCTTGATTCTGCATTAATGAATCTGTTTGTTTAGAGCTTGAACGTTAATGGTTAGCAAGATGTGATATTTTATTATTGCAAGTAAAAAATGATGTGGATTTATTTTAGTTTCCGATAACAAAGAAAACTAAATGTATATACGATTTCCCTTTAAATGAGTAATAGATGTAACTAATTAAATGTAAATGTTGCTTCGCATCTCTTATAATTTATAATAAGTTATAATTAAAATGATGTACTGCTAAATAAATGCATATTGCTTTTAGTTGCCTATCGCTTGTATATCTCTTTTTTAATTAAAGACTAAGACTTTTAATAATTACAGTATGGTGGAAAAAATAATTGCGCAAAATTTGATCTTAAAATACATTTTAATAAATAAAAATCCGACTATAAATATAATTTGGGTACTTAAATAAAGATCAATTTTTACTATTTTGTGAAGATATCATTAAGACTTTATTATCTTATTAATTTAGTATCATAAAAGCGATGAATCATTTTCAATTTCAATTACTTTTTGAAGCCTTAGATTCAATTGAAATTGAATCTGATTCAGGGTGTTCTCAAGCGTCATTCTGATGTGATAAGCAAGTGATCGCAATGGCATTCAAGCAAAATTATATTTACATAAAAGTTTTATTGAGAATTCGAATATGTGATTTATGATTAATTAAAATTTTCTCAAGCATCATCTTCGATGTGATTAATTAGTGATCGTAATGGTGGTACTCATTTAATATAATCAATTAAATAAACATTGCAATCAATATTTGAGCGGTTCTTTTATTATTCGTCAAAAATAAATGAAAAATAAAAAAACGAAAAATAAAAAAAACGAAAATAAAAAAATAAAACTAACTTTAAACAAGAAGCAAATGCTGTGAATTATCGAAAATATTCTGGCAAAGCATCAACTTCAGCAACCCCTGTTGCTCCGTTTACTGACTTCAATTATAATATGTTATTCCAACAACAATATCCCGCCTTTCCATTTTTTATGAAACCATTAGTTGTAAATAAAGCTACTGTTGAATACAAAGAGGTTTAATAATAATTTTTGTTTTTTTTTTGTTCAAAGACGTAGTTGATCTTGTTGCCATATTGGTAAAAGCTAGGAGATGATAAGTATCGGCTATTGTTTTTTGAGCCTCTTGATTTTTTTATCGTTCATAAAAACGTTTAGTGCGAGAAGTAAAATAATGATTCGTTGCTGTATGTGATGATTCATGGCAATGTTACTTGTGTGGACTTTTTGAAAATTCAATTGATTGTAAAATTTTCAAGACAGGTATAAAAAAAAGAGGTTTGTTGTAAAAAGTTTGTTGATTTAAATGACACATTCATTTCAATATTTTTATTAATAATTATTTCCCGCTAAATAAATTTTATTTCCGACGCTTTTTGCCCCATTGATTAAGGGACTTGAGATCAATTTTGCATACATAGCATATGGGTTTTTGCCTTTGAAAATCACGTTATGGAACATATAATTTACTATGTCCCATAACGTGATTTTCAAGGCAAAGACCCCATATGTGTTTTATGAAATTATTTATTTATTATATTGTATTGATGTATATTAACTTGCATGAGTTCGAGAATTTTTCTTGGCAAAAGTGATTAGCGTGACAATTTTTACACGTACTTGCCTTTTATTTATTTTTTAGTTGCCTCAAACAAATATTTTTTATAGATAATTTTAATTGAATTAAGAGAATTAATGTCACGGGGTTAATCGATATAGGGTAAGCTATACCGAATATCCGGTTCAGGGTTATTTTAATACGATTGAACACTCACTCGCTTAATTATTTGTTTTACAATTGGGATAACGATGACAAGTTTCTATGTCAAAAGGTATTTTTCTTTATTAGGGAAATTACTTATGTGGGAGACCTTTATTTCCCTTGCTTACAACTTATTATTTTTACACAATTATTACAACAATATTTCATTGTTCCGTTTGCATAATTATCTATCGCATTACTTATTTACTACGACATTTTCAATTATTCGTTAAATTAATTATATCAATCAACCGTCACACAAGTGACAATTAATCTAACAAAAAAAGCATTTTTAAAATGTGTATAGTAAAAATCTTTCTCTAATATTTGTAATAAAGTTATATAAATTAATGTCAAACATGGAAGATTTATCTGAATTAGATTTATCTTGAGGCTGATAACATAAAGTTAAAGCGGATTGTAGAAGAGAATACTGTACTTAAGACAGATTCGAGGAACAAGATAAAAAAATAAACCAGATATTACGAACCTTATAAATGAAAATACTGAACTCAAATCTAGAGTTTCGAAATTGGAATAAAAATTATAACAAAATGATAATGTAAAGGGTAACTTTATTACCAAATGATGTTATATTATAAGTGCTTAAAAAATTTTTTTCATAGTAATTTTTAATAATTTTGCGAAGAAAAATACTTTGTAATAAATGTTTTATGATATTAATTTAAAAATTTCTTTAAAGGTAGATATATATTTTGAGCTGAGGAATAAAGTATGATCGTTTAACTGATATTTTTTTTTTATTACTCAGTTACCTAAAATTTTGTCACCAAGTGTTTTTAATAGGGATGGGCAATACTGTATAATAGTTATAACAATTTTTACTTGCATCCAGAAAATGAACCTGCAAGTCTATAAGGTGCTTAGTTGGCCAATAAAATTTTTTTATATTATTAAAAATTATATTATCGTATATTATTATTAATGATTTTTTAAGTCTACTGGTTCCCGATTGACTGTAATATTTAAATATTTAATACTAAATAGAGCTATCAGAAATAAATTTTGTTAGATGAAATTTATTGAATTTATTGAATGCACTAAGAACATTACTAACGAAATATTATTTGTCATCAAAAACAAAATTTTCATCAATGATCAGTGATTACTGTAACCGGTTATTTTGAACAGTTATTTGACTGGTAATTTGACATATGATCATGAGAAATAGCCAACAATAACTAATCGATGACTGACTGTAACTGACCATGCTTATTCAAAGCCTAAAGACAAGGATAAAGACAAGTACGCTTCATCCCGTCTTTTCAGAATAGGAACTTCTCATTAATATCTATGATACACAAATTAAAACTTCGTACATTCTTGTGGTGGCTTTCGTTCTGAAACGTTAGCCTTCATGCATTATCAATAGGGTTCAAATTTGGGGATTGTGCTTGCAATTGAAGACTATATATTATCGCTTCTCATGTTTTTTTGCTTAAAATATTTTTATTGTTTTTGTGTAACCTTTTGAACCGACTATACAATTTGGAAACTACATTAATTTTAACATTTATTGAGAAGCTTTCACTTAAAGTTCGTAAACATTAGGCAATGAACGCTGAAAACTTTTATTGTCGCTTAGCCAAGCTAACAATAATATCAAGTACGCTAATTGATGTTATGATAGATATGAATTTTTTTGGAATTGTTATTTCTTAAGTTGCGATTTTAAAAAAATAAATATTTAAGTAAATTTATCGGATTTTCTTGCGATGGACGATGCTCTGACGGTCATAATAATTTGCAAAGCACAATAAAGTTGATTATATATAAACCAATTCAGTTTAAAAAAATCCAATGCCAAAATATTATCTAGCCTCAAATTTATTTAAGTAACACATACAGTAAGTGTAAATTATTAATAATAATAATAATATTATTATTATTACCTTTCATTTAAAATTTTTATAAACATTTTCAAATGAAAAAGAGATAGTGATCAAATGTATACTATTATAATTCTGCCTGGATTCGTATTTTAGTCCTAAATCAACAAATCTTTTAACTAAATGATCTTCAATGTGTTTTCCCATATTATCTAAGATAACACGAGTCTCATAATACATAAATTTAGATGTGCAAAAATTTCGTAAATCTGGTAAATCATAATAATGTCTCTTGCTGTTATCTGAACCATCAATAGACGTAAGAATTTTATTACCTTTAAATTCTAATTTGATATAATTTATAAAATATTTGCAACAACGAATGATCAATTCTTCAAAAGCCAAAATTAAGGTATTAATATTATTTCTAATGGTTTCTAAAACTGATGAACAAATTACTGTCGGTCTATTAAAAGGGATTTGAAAATAATCAAGCTCTTCTTCAAGTTGTTTATAAGTAAAATTTCCAAACTCAGTGGGCAATGTAAGTTTTCCGGTTCGATAGAATTCCAATATATAATAAAATGCTTCACTGTTACGATCAAAAAAATATTCATTTCCATTAATTGGATGTCTCATACATTTATTTCGATCTTGAAACATTGTTCCAAGTAAAGTTGTTGGCTGCGCTGTAAGAGTTGATTGAAAGGTTTCATACTATGAAATAAATAAATATATATTTATATAAACATACATACATAAGTAAAAGGGCATTTTAAATTTTGTAATATTTAATACAATACCTTTTTTCCTCCAACATTTAAAATAATCTTTTGTTCCGATGTGTTAATTGGGGCTTGGATAAATGATATGTGAGCTTGTGCACTCTCAGATTTTAACAGTCTTTCAACCGGAGAAGAAAAGGTGATATTAATCTCAAAGGATTGATAACTAGTATTATTATATTTATAAATTTTTCTTAGACATTCCCATTTTAGTCCTAATTCGCAAAAGGTTTCAACTAGATACCTTTTAATTTGGTTTTTCGTATTACTCAGGATATCAAAAGCACATCCTTTAAATTGGTCAAACCGACTTTTTAGATTATTACTGCAATGTATATTATTATTATCGCTACGAATTTCTAGATAAATGCCTCTGTCAAAGTTATTTATGTAATGACTAATGATTAATTGTTCAAGACTTGAAATGAATTGACCAATTGTACTTATAGCAGTTTTTGATGCCAATGAAGAAAATATTTCCGATTTATTAATTTGAAAATAATCAAGTTCTTCATTAAGTTGTTGATAAGTGACTTGTGGCTCTTTGATTTCAGTGGTCCATAAAAGCTTTCCAGTTCGATAAAATTCCATTATATAGTAAAATGCTTCACCATTACGGTCAAAAAAATATTCGTTTCCATTAACCGAATTTTTAATGTATTCATTTTGATCTCGAAACATTGTTCCAAGTAATGTCTCTGGCTGAGCAGTGAATGTTGATCGAAGAGTTTCATACTATATATTTAAAAAAAACATAATATATGAGTAAAATATGTGCAAGTAAGAAGTAACAAAGGTTGTTGTTACACATTATACCCTAATGCCTCCAACAATTAAAATAATCTTTTCATCCGACATGTTAAGTGGGCTTGGGATGGTTTGTTTTTTTCAAGGCATGTACGTACGTACGTGCATACAGTACTTTTAAATCTTTTTTTCATATTTGTGTAACTATGGGCGTTCTCAAGCGCCTCAATAAATGGGTCAAAATATGTTAAAGAAATGTGTTGGGAATTAACGGAAAGTATTTTAATCGATCAATCGAGCTTAATAAGTAAAATAGTATATTAAGTGAAAAAAAGTTTAAATAGTAAAAAATGAACTGAGTTTACAATTTCAATTGAAAAACTTTTTGCTCCGACCCGCCTTTTTTTTTACGATGATTTATCAAAACATTATAATTATTAAAGTGTTAAAGTGCAATTGTGTTCAAGAGCATTTCCATACTTTTTATTATGGATTTTTATTATCGACATACATTTTTTGTAAAATTTCGATAAACTATTCAGAATCCTCTCAAGTAGTGTTGAGATCTTTATTTTGATCAATCGTGCAATTGAGCATAACTACAATTATTAGAAATCACTGTAATACCTGAGCATATCATTATAATATCGTCATTCGTATTATTGACTTTTATCTAAAATGGTATGATAATAGCTAAAATTACGTCATAATACTTATGCACAATTTCGATTACTATGAAATTGCATCTAGGTTGGTGCTTGGGAACACTCTATATGTGATGTAATATCGCGTCATTCTACACAACGATCGACGAGAGAAGCGAGAATTTGAAACTCTATGATTTAAAATTTACATTGGGTTATATCTTCTACATATGCAATAAAAAAATCAATTGCAATTTAATTAACTTAAAATGATAATTTGTATTTAATATGTCATGGAGTTTCACGAAGATACTTATACGGTAAAGCACAAAATTCTCATAAAAGCTTACAAACATTCTTGTCTTTTATATATAACCTGGTTTTTAATATCTAGGCGTGAATTTATAGTAAGGATCATACTTTCAAAATAGATCCCAATTTTAGCATTCGATGCAAAACCGATTATTTAGAGCAAAGATTAATAACATTCTTGTAATTCTAACTTTTTATAGGAAAGCAGTGTTCACTTTGAGTTGATGGATCGTTACCCCACCATGTTGGAAACTGTACCTGAATGATAAATGTATTGAGTTATACGCATAAAAAATTTTGAACTAAGTACATAACCTAGAAATATTAAATGAATAACTTACTTTCACAATACCATTAATACAAATGAAAGCTACCATTGTCATTATCTGTGCACCACTGTCAAATGCTGCGGACATTACATAATTATATCTATAATAAAAAATAAAAAAAAAGAGCGTCATTTCAAATATTTCAAATATTGAATACAAAAAAAAACTTACTTTTTCCACCACCTATGATAATCAAATAAGAAACTTTTATTTCATATACTGTACAATGTCGTTATAAAAAAATAAAAAGGAAATATACTTACATATGTTTATAACGAAATGCATAAAATTGACTCAAAAAGCCAGCAATGAACCCAGTGATTATGAAATTTGGATAAGTTTGAGGAAAAACAGATAGGCCATAGAATATTATTGGAAAATTAACAAGATTAAATTTTGCCTTTGGAAATTTTTGATGAAGTAAGTAAAATGGTATTGGCAAAAAGCCACCAATTAAGAAGCCCCAGAGAAGCACGTTATAAATTGAGCTAGACTGCCATAAATCATAAAAGTATGTATTAGATTTATACGTAAATTATATTTTCAATAATAAAGTATTATGACATAGTATATTCAAATTGTCATACCCCAAAAACCCTTCCAGGCCCAATTAATCTCCATATTATGGATGCAGTGTTGAATATTTCTGGTTGAAGGCCTGCCCACTACACACACAATTAAAAATATTTCTTAAAAAAGAACAATGATAAAAAATATATATATATACTTGGCCAGTTGGATCAACTTCTGTACCATCAATATAAGATCTTTTTGTATTTATTACAATATTTGTTGTCCAATAATTTACAATTATGCCAACAAATGTACCCCATATTTGTGATATGAACATGCTTCTTGGAGGAATTTTCATATAATGACCTTTTAATAATGAATAAAATTTTGATAACTATATTAAAATAATGTCAGCAATGATAAAATTTTTCCTAAAAAAAGAACATACCCAATTTTAAATCTTGTACAAATAATAAACATTGAGTCAAGGATATGTGTCCATAGGCTTTAAAATATACATTTGCAATAGGATAACCAAAACCGCACACCAATTCAGTCAAAACATTCAAACCAAGTTGCCAATTTGAGACAGCCTGAATAATTCCTATTTGGTAAGCAAGAATATTTGAGATAAATTTTTTAAATCAGAGATTTGAACATAAATACTATACCTATCGGAAGCACCATAAATATAGCAAGAGCAATAGCCAACAGTACACCCCACCAAGGTAAATTTACTTTATAGCCAAGGATAATTGCGATTATTAACATAACAAAGAAAATAGCAATATACCAATAATATGGTACTTCTATTGTTAATAAAAAAATTGATAATACGTATAGACCATGTCTTTAATAAATTTTTTTTTTCTAAATAAATCATTAGAAATACATAAATGAAATGAAAAATATATTATAGAAACCTGGATAAATACTCATCATTTTGCAATGAATGTCAGTTTCTTCCTCTTCCTCACGAGTTTTTTTGTATCGATTCCAAATTTCTTTCCCATGAAATAGTATCACATGACAAATAGTTGCGGTAACTTGCATAAAACTATAACAATAACAAGCAGCAAATACAGCAGACATATAAACAGGACTATAATTCTCATATGAGGTAACATCAAGAACTCCAGTCACGGGATCCATGATTCTCGTCTGGTTATATCTAATATATAATATATATATATATTTATATTATTTACATAATTTAATAGGTTTAATAATTTAATCAATCAAAAGAACTATACTTACATGTTTCCATCTTTATCAAATGAATGAGATGATAAAAAAGGAAATTTTTGGGCGTCACTAAATAAATAACAAAAAAATTAAAAAATATTCAACAATTCTACAAGATAAAAAATATTCAACAATTCTACAAGATAAAAATTATATAACTACTTACAAGATATTGTTAAAGTACAGCAACGGACCAATGACCCATATTGCTAAAACGATACCGATATAGCAATTTACTAGAGACCACCTTAATAGTAAAATAAACCAAATAAATAAATAATAAATAAATAAATATAAATAAATATAAAATATAGCACGTGGGAATATAGACGAAAGTTACCATGGAGTGAACAAGGGATCGACTTGACCAATAGCGTTCCAATCTAAGGAAACCCCAAGAATTCCAGCACCTCTATAAACACTTCCCAATGTCTTTACCGTATTATTATTTGGAGCAATAAGGCATAATATGGCAGCACCAGATAACCATGGAAACATGTACTCTGGTACAAACTGCCAAATGAACATTGAAATAAAAGCGATATAAAAAAATCGAATTTTATTTTTTGTTTCTGAATTATGTAACGTATTGTACATGGCAGCGAAGACAAGTGACTTGGGCCATATCATGTTAGCTGGACGAACCAAATCTAAATTCATGTAATTAAAATGATAGCAGTAATTGAAAATTATTAATTGTCTGGGTGATTATATAATTATTTCAACCAATTATTCTAAATAGTTATTCTTGATAATTAATCGTTACTGATAATACATACATTTTCGAACAAATCCAGCGAGCCCATAACCAATCATTTGTGTGCTAATTAATAACATAAAACCAACCAAGAAAGTAATTCTAGTATTATAGAATAATTCTTGGATTGAGATAATAGCCTATAAAGTAAATTACGAAAAGATAAATAACAAAATCGTTGAGACAATATAATAAATAAATAAATAAAAGATAAATAACAAAATCGTTGAGACAATATAATAAATAAATAAATAAATAAATAAAAGGTTTAAATTATACCACAGCATATGCGCTTACACCACCAGCATTAGCTGCTGCAGCTATGCAAACGTGTTCCTTATAGTTAAAAGGACCTACAAATAGTTAATTACATACGACATTTATTATGAACAAAGATCCAAGCATAATGATAAATATTCGTAAAATGTTAAACCTGGGTTTAAATTAAATTCCCAATTTTTAATCCGAAATTTCTTATTTGGTAAGATTTTTTCCAACCATTTACCCATAATATAGGATACGAGTATCACAAAGAATACAGAATAAACTAGGCTATTTGCACGAAAAAAATAGCATACTGACACCGCAGCACCCAATGCCGTAAAAAACTACGTATTGATGCATAATTCGTAAGGAAAAGAAAATAAGCAAAAACAAACAATAACTTATTGCATGGATATAAGGTATATCTAGTCAGCCTTGTACAGTTTGAGTGTCCCAAAATATCCAAACTAATAATAATAATAATTAATCATAACTTGTGTAAAATTTTAAATAATAAATTCAAAGTGAAATAAAAATAGGATACATTAATGAAGTAACAAATAATGTTTGATAACTTGCTGCTGAGATCAATTCATTGTCAGAGTTATCTTCCAACTTTTTTTCTAAATTATTTTCTTCATCGTGAATTTTCTCTTCATCATAAATTTTCTCTTCATCATGAATTTTCCTCTTAGCATCGTTATTGATCGAATTTTCGGCGTTGTCATTTATATTATTTTCTGGCACCATTTTGAATCATGAAAAATAGAGGGAAAAACGTACTTAGTAAAGATTAAGTTTGAGTGAAAGTAACAATGCAGGTGATTGTATGAATATATACGTACGTACGTCCAGTTGGCTCACAAAGTTTAACACGATTGCAAATCAATTCATAATAATCGATAATCTAGGTTTTCCTATTTTTTTAGAAGTTCCATTTTTAATAACATTATTACAGTGATACATAAATTATTATGTTTTTGTGTAACCGTGTTAAGCTTTGTCGGCCGACCGTACATACGTAAATGGCATGCCTTAAATGACCATATACTGATATATTAAATGCTCAAAAAGTCTACCGCTACTGATAATGCCTAGAGTCACAGGATCGTGTAGATAAATTTTGGTAAACCATTTTCCATATTTGTATTGCCGTATTCCCTATGATAAACCAGGGTTGGAAATAGAGCCGCGAATGGAGCCAATGGATACTAGTTTTTTAAGCTCCATTGGTTCCATTGCCAACCCTGCTTCTATGTCGTTACTCCTTTAGTAATCTTTAGGTATCGTTGGCATTGTTATATATTCTTCGTTTTGATGAAACGGTGTTACAATGGTTGTGTATGTTGTGTCTCGAAGCGTGCGTGAAATTTGAATGGACGGTGCTACGATCGGTGGGAGCAATTAATAAAGCTAACTTTCTAATTGCAGGTTAAAGGGTTTCACTTTATTATTTTTTTCTCAAGAGCACAAATACAATAAAACTTTTAACAAAACTTTTAACAATGGAATTACACCCGAGCGTGTCTGCAATTAATAATGCACACTATTGTGAGCGATAATTGATCCCTTTTCAAGCTAAAACCCAGCCTATTTATGGGCGCTTTCAAGCAAAAATGTCGGTCCTTCCCCTGAGCCAATATCCATTGTCTGACCATTGTTGATAGTGATGGCTCATGAGTGTTTCATGGTTCGTCTCATGCTGCGTAGAGAACAATTAGAACAATTATAATATGAAGTGGTAAATATGTATCGATATATATTTGTCGTATCTAAAGTTACCATTTATCTGAAGTTGCAACTTTAGATATATAAAGTTGGCCTGACTAAAATTAAGCCCCTGAAATTAGATCTTCATACATATAATTCTGGTTAGGTGCAACTTTATATCTAAAGTTGCAACTTCAGATAGATAGGAGTTATTTACGCTTTCAATGAGAAAACAGAAAAATCGTAAATAACACAAGATTCTACTATGATAACCATAGTTTGACTTCTAAGCAAAAGTTTTCAGCACGAAATT
>CAJVPY010001860.1:0-17933 GCA_910591965.1 Dentiscutata erythropus | reverse complement strand
AGTACTTTAAAGTGTATAAATAAGTTACCCGGGCAATTGATTTACATCAGCCAATCATATGAAAGTCCTCCTATGACAAAAGGCTGGAGTCGAAAGGTAGATGAATATTTTGTTATAAAAAAGCTGAATGCCACACCCAAATCTATGAATATTATTATTGAATTTCTTTATGGCGTAGACTTCAATGCATCACATAATATGAGAACACTTTTGGATACGTTTTCGCTCGCGGACGAAATGGGCATCATGGTATTACGTGATGGGTTAAAATCATATTTCATCGAAAATATTATGACCATTATGAAAAACAACCCATTATTAGTTTTAGAATTTATTAAGAAATTTATTTTGTATGACGATTTGAAAGAAGTATTGTTAAAAGCTTTGTGTTTGAATCCGGCGTTATTATTTAATTTCGATAACAAAGAAATTCCTGAAAATATTCTCCATGAATTAATATCGAGGTCAGAGTTATGTCTGGAAGAAAACTTGTTATTAAGTAGAATTATTCAATGGTTGTTGGATACAAACGGGTTTCCGGATAAGGTATATTTAATGGAATATATAAGATTCAACCAGATTACTTCTGACGAAATTAATGATATAATACGTAAATATAAGAAAAGGAGAAATATAAATAATGAAATACTTTCTGAGGTGCAAGAACGTTACGAAAAATTCAAAAACAATAACTATGATGTCCGAGATGGCAATTTTTGCCTCAGATCTGAAATTATAGATTTAGACACAGCTAAAAAATTAATCACATGGATAAGCAGAAAAGAATATAATAAGTGTTGGTACAAGTTTGAACTTTTATTTAATATGAAGCATGATGGTTTAAAGTCAGAAACCTTTCATAAAAACTGTGATAGAAAAGGGCCCACTATAGTAATTATTAAATTACTTGATGGTGATTTAATAGGTGGTTATAATCCATTAGATTGGGAAGGTGAGAATGTTTGGAAAAAAACTAGTGATAGTTTTCTATTTCAAAAAAATTGTCGTAACTATAAGAAAGTAAATATTAAACCAGAATCCGAAGGAATGGCCATTCGTTGTGGAACTGCATATGGTCCGACATTTGGAAGAAACGATTTGTGTATTCAGGATGGTTCAGGTTTTTGTATGGTTAAAGATTCACAATATGAAAGTTTAAGTGTGTCAGGAAGATTTCAGATGGGTTATCAAACAAAGATAATATATTTATGTTTTTCAGAGGATGAATTCCAATGTACTTAATATGATAATTAAATGTAAACTTAAAAATCGTGGCTAAAACTTTATAGAGATTGGCTTGACTATATTCTGTCATTAAATTAACTAAACTAACTAGAATGTTTACTGAAACTTTGACCTATTCCTTCTTTATGTATAGCTCTAAGTCACTTAATTAAATTATCTAATTATGCCATTATCTACAAGTTTTCAGTAGGGTTAGAGATAGGGTGAGATTATTAAAATAAACTCAATAGAGGCGGAAATATAGCCTCATGAAATTTATGCGATGTTTTTATATAATCTTTAGAACGTTGCCCAAATTTCGAAAGGTAATATCTTTTTTGACATCAATACAAAAGGACATTTAATTTCATACGTACTAAATAATAATATTGAATTCATGATACTAATGAATTTAACATCTCTGAGTAGGAGAGTGAGCTGAGTTCGAAATTACAGTAGTTGGAAAATATATCCCTTAATCTGTAAATCTAATTTGCCTAGAAAATTTTGATTATTAGTGTTATCGTATTAACAAAAATTAAAATTAGGTATAGTTATGGGGGTATTACATATACAAAATTTATTTCTAAGAAGAATTTAGTTGGTGTGCAAATCTTACACTCTCTATTAAATACTTTTGCATATTATTTAATGCAATTATCCTAACTGTTAAGCCAATAATGGACAAAAAAAATCAAGAAAGTAATAAGAATGTTACCAACACCCATTGACGTTGTGCAGTACATTTTCAAATTTGGTTAATGCAGCTCAGTTAATAGGTACTAAATATTTTAAAAATAAAATCCTTTGGCATGAGAATGCTTTTTTCCTAATTCAAGATCAATAGAAGTTTTAATAATTTTTTTTTTTTAAAAAAAAACAACAACCAAAACCAATTAATAGCCGCTTAGAACTTGCTAAATTAATAAATCTTCTTTCTCTTGGAGACCAAATAGTCTTCTTATATGATATTATTCTAAAGTCATGTCATTTCCAACGTTCCATTTCAGAAAATTCGTCCATGGATATTAATTCTGGCTTCATTATAAATATAAATATTATTTAGCAAAAACAAACGATTTTCGAATAACTTGAAGTTCACAACTATATTGCGTTTGAAAATGTATTTTTTACAAGTAAGTAATACTTATCAATAAAAAAAAAAAACTTTGTGAATTGATTTACTCAAATATTTCAACCATTAAATTACTTAAAATACTGCGATTTGTATCAGTTGTTCCTTGATCGTTTGAAGGGTGCCAATTGATATTTTTATTCGAAAAATAAGCCATCGCCTTTTCATATTGCGCTTTTTTTTTTATTATTTATTGTAAATAACACATTACAGTACATATTAATAAATGTAGTTTATTTTAAAACCACTTTTAAATTAATTTACAATTGGATTTTTAGTTAAATGCTAAATAAAATAGATTATGTAATTTTTCAAGAGTAACAAAATAAATCAGGCCATAAGAAAAAAGGGTTGTTAATTTATTTGTAAATAATTGTAAAACTTTTAATTTTAAATTAAATAAAGATTAATCAGATTAATCTTGTATTGTTCATAAAATTTATTAAATTAAAAATTTTAATAATCCAATTTTTGAATGTTAACTTTCAAATACAAATTATATAATAAATGAGAATAATTTTCTTAGCAAAAATTTATCAAGCGAGCAATAAACCGACCTAGTATTTTCTTTTTTTTTAGGGATAGTGATCTTTTTTTAATAACAATAATGCCAAAAAGAGGTAAAGTTTACGCAATATCCTGAAACATAAGCCTATTATTTAATGAAGAAATGGTTAATTTAGTCATTATCATTTTGCACAAATAATTAAACTTATCAGCTCACATAAAAGCGAAGGTATCGTGATTTTATTTCAGTATTCATTTTTAGATAAATATTTATTTTTAAACAAATTTCATTTTTTACTTGTAGCCTGTCAGGCTTACAAATGGAAATTTGGTATTCGAATGTCCAGTACCTAACTCGCTTCTTAAAAAAGTTAAATACACTAAAAGTGAAGAGTTTACGGATATAAGATACACAGCTATCACATGCGATCCAGACGAGTTTGAAATAAAAAAATATTTAATTCGACAAAAAAAATATAAGCGAGATACCGAAATAATGATTGTTATTACAATGTATAATGAAAACGATACTCTCTTTATTAAAACAATGTCTTCTGTCATAAAAAATGTCGCCTATATTTGTTCAAAAAAAAGTTGGGGAGATGAAGGTTGGCAAAAAATTGTCGTGTTAATAGTGTCAGATGGTCGTAATAAAATAAATAAATGGACTCTAAATGTCTTGAGCGCTATGGGCTGTTACCAAGATGGAATTATGCAAGATTGTGTCAAAAAAAAAGCTGTTACTGCACATCTTTTCGAATATACTACACAATTAATGGTCGATAATGATTTTAATGTCAAAGGGAAAGACTATAATATCCCACCAGTACAGGTTATGTTTTGTTTAAAAGAAATAAATGCAAAAAAATTAAATTCTCATCGTTGGTCTTTCAATGCTTTTGCTCCTCTTTTGAACCCAAATATTTGTATTTTACTTGATGTGGGCACAAAACCTTCGCAAACCTCAGTTTATCACTTGTGGAAAGGTATTCTCACTTAATTTTGTTTATGGCTGAGATTAGCTGATGCTGATGCTGATAATTGAACTTTAAAACTATAATATATGAGGGTGCCAGTAGAAACCAAGCAAATTGTTTCTAAGTAAATTTTTTTAAAACTTTAAAATATCTTAATAATTATCAAACCAAACTTGATAAATTTTTTTTTATTTTAATTCTATGTAGTTATAGAATTAAATTAAAAAAAATTTATAAAGTTTGGTTTGATAGTTGTTGGAATATTTTGTTTAAATTTTTAAAAAAACACTAAAAACAATTGCTTGGTTTCTACTGGCACCCCATATTTTAAATACATTTTAATTTTTTTATTTGTGAATTAATATGGATAGAAAATACTCCAAATCTTGGTATCAGCTAATTTCAACATTACCTGTGACATTGATATTTATATCGAAAATTTTTTTTTTCAGCTTTTAATAGTGATCCTCATGTTGGTGGTGCTTGTGGAGAAATTAAAGTAGATCTTGGTCATAAATGTAGAAACCTTCTTAATCCTTTAATTGCTTCTCAAAATTTCGAATATAAAATGTCTAATATCTTAGACAAACCATCTGAGTCTGTTTTTGGTTACATCTCAGTATTACCAGGCGCTTTCTCTGCATACAGGTATAAAGCAATAATAAATGGACCATTGGAATCATACTTTAAAGGTGAGACTATGCATGGGTCAGATGCTACTAAGACTGGTATATTTGAAGCAAACATGTACCTGGCAGAAGATTGTATTTTAAGTTTTGAGCTTGTCATTAAGAAAAATGAATCATGGAAATTAAAATACGTAAAGGTAAATATTATTTACAAATTAATAATTATTTTATTTGGTTTACAATTCAAATATTTTCTTGATAATTGCATTAGTAGTCAGTATTTTATAATATTTCAAACTTCAACTTTATTATATAATTTAGTCAGCTAAAGCAGAAACTGATGTCCCAGACAATGTGCCTGAATTTATTTCCCAACGTCGTCGCTGGTTGAATGGATCTTTCTTTACTGCTTTCTATTCTATTTCCAAATTTAATCGTATTTGGAGATCTGGACAACCATTTTTTCGCAAAATATTATTACAAATACAATTCGTTTATAATGGTATACAATTAATCTTCAACTGGTTCTCTTTGGTAAATATGATAAATCTTTAATATTTGTAAACAAAGTTTAAGATTGATATTATTCACTTATTAATTTATTCATTACTTAAATTAGGCAAATTTTTATTTGTCATTTTATTTCTTAATTCAGTCAACCACTTCAAATCCTGCAATTGATCCTTTCAAAGGCCATGGAGATAATTTATTTGATGCTGCACAATCATTGTATTTAATAATTATTGTAATAATTTTCATTTGTTCAATGGGTAATCGTCCTCAAGGAACAAAATTGATATACACACTCTGTATAGTCCTCTTTGCAATTATCATGGCATTTATGCTTTACTGTTCAATTTATATTATGTATCTCACTGTATCTAAAGCAGTACCACCAATAGATTTTAAGAACCTTTCGAATATTCAAGAAACTTTAAGGAATGCAGCATTCCGTGATATCATAATTTCTGTTGTTTTAACTTACTTACTATATCTTTTTTCAGCTTTTATTCATTGTGAACCATGGCATATGTTCAGCTGTTTAGTTCAATACCTTTTACTTGTTCCTTCATATGTAAATATTATTATGATTTATGCTTTTTGTAATACTCATGATGTTTCATGGGGTACAAAAGGAGATAATATTAATATTGGAAATCTGAACGGAGTACTGCTAACTGAAGAAGATTCAGAATCCGTTAAAATTAATATAATTGAAGAAGATGAGGATAAAAATGCTGCATACGAAAATATTATCCAGGAGTTAAAAAATAAAGATCATGAAAAGAAAAAACACCGCAATGACATTATAAAGAAAGATGATTATTATAGATTGTTTAGAACAAATTTTGTTCTTTCATGGATATTTACAAATGGTTTAATAATATTTTTATTCACATCAAATACTTTTGTAAAATATTTTTCAACTCACGATTATAACCCTTATTTGGTTTTTGGTATGTTATTTATTTAAATTTATTTTAAATGATTATAATGTTTATTAATTTAAATTATTTCGTTTTAGTATTTTGGTCAGTTGTGATTCTATCTGCTTTCAGGGTGATTGGTAGTTTAATATATTTAGTTCTCTGCTTTGTGTCCAGATTAAAAGTCTATTAAAATAATTTCTTAGCAAGATAAATCTGATAATCTCATCACCTGTGACGTCATGGTATATGATTGGCTTAATTTTTTGGAAAATCTCAAAATTTTGGCCTGCATTATAGTAAAATTGACCCAGAAAAATGTTTCTTTTTAAACTTAAAATTTTACGGTTTTCCCTTTATATAAAAGTTTGCACGTGATTTATACTATATAAATTTTCCGCTCTAAAAATTAGGTTTGAACGCCAGTTCACTTTAAATTCATGAGAACTTAGTCACGAATTACGCCACATGTATTATTAAATTTTGACTAAACATGGAATATTGGGGTTAGAGATATGACCCGTTATCTACTGAATATAAATTTATTAATAAATCTATTGAATATTCACTGGATTTTATTAATAAATTTATATTCAGTGAATAACGGGTCACATCTCAAATTGGGGTGTCCAATGCAAGTCTAATTACAAATATAGTGCTGGTGTAGTGATGATCATTAATCAATTTTTTTTTATAATTAGTGGTAGTAATAACTCTTAAACAAGCAAACCTATACAAATAACTTTATATTGTCGAAAACATGCTCTTTAAAGTTATAGAGCCTTTTTTCTTTTATTCTCATTGTTTGGAGCATAGCGGAGGACGCAGTTTTCATACAAAATGGTCATTTTTGATATTTTTCAATAAAAATATCATAAACATAACTTCAAAAATTTTGTCTATCGTATTGTATTGTGCAATGATGCTCGATGAAAATTTTGAAGTTACGTTTTTGATATTTTTATTAAAAATGCGTCAAAAATGACAATTTTGCATGAAAACTGCGTCCTCCGCTATGCTCCAAACAATGTTTAATTGTTTTTTCTTTTACAAAGAATTTTGAAGTAGTGCGAGAGCGGATCTTTATATAATGTTTTATTTGATAAAATTACATGAATATACTGATTAATTCCAGATTAGGTTTAATACATAAAGCTATTCATATAACATGTGACTTTATTATTATCTATTCGAAATGTTCGTTTCTAATGCATTATTCATGAAGATATCAAAAACGTAATTTCTGTTTATATTGCCGGCCAGGACTACCGGTATAGTGTAAATAATTTTCTCTTAAGATAATAAAAACTACCAAATTGTTTATACCAGAGTTACAAATTAATTGTATACCATAGCTACGAAATTAGAACTGAAATCTCTGTGCAATATTTAACATCTAAGATAGAATCAAAATAGAATAAAATAAAATAAAATTTATTAGCAATATCTCCAGTAGCAGGAATTAGTCACCGAATTAATAATAATTTATTAATTCTGGTGAAATTGTTGAAACTAATGATATCATATGATTTTGCGAACCCATGGGTCCATGAGAGATATTATCTGCGTTAACTACCATTTTTAGAGTAAACTATTATAGTGAAGTGATCGGGTTGTAATGAAAAGAAATTTTTATTTTTAATTGCTATCTAAATAAAATTTAGCTATATTTTCAATAGTTTTTTTGCCTCGATTGTACCATAATCATTTTTTTCCCCATGATCTTGGTTCCATTTTTTTGCGGGATAAAAACGAAGACGTTCGGCTTCAATAATAAGCTTATACCCTTTGTCAATATTTTTTTTACAACCAGCACCAGCAAGCAAGTGTAGTCCCATTTTAAATTTAACTTGATATTTGAAATTGTCATTACCTTCATCTTTAATTTTATCATATGTTACAAAAGCATTTTTATAATCTGATTCTTCAGAAACAGATTTCAATAGTTCAAATAGAACAAGCAGATATTTAGCTTCTTCTGCTTTAAATAGCTTTCGAGCCTCTAAATATTTACAATATGCTTGAGCTGAGTTAGGCATCAAAAACTTTTAAAAAAATTAAATACAAATATCAATTAGCCTAATTTTTATAATTTTAATAGAAAAACGGATAACAGATCACATTGATAATTCAAGTCATTTTTATTGCATGAAAAATTAAATTAGACATTTTTATTTTTCACAGAATGAATTGACAATATAATTAATTCTGTATTAAAAAATGAATTTGAAATTAATTAAATAGTTCTAGAAAAAATAACAATTATATAAATAATCCCGATCATTATATCAAGATCACGGGGTAGGGATTCTGCTCTCTTTAAAAATATCTTTTTGTATTGTATTTAGTTTTTAAAAAATAATTAAAGTCACGTTTATCTTATAGAGACAATACAAAAAAATATTTTTAGAGTGAGCAGAATTATACATCGCAGAATTCTGGATACCCTAAGTCCGGGTCCGATCCTCAGTCTTGGATTCGGTCTTATATGATTTAGATCCTGCATCAGAACTGAATTCATCAAATAAGTTCATCCAATCAAACTAATTTTTGTATTAATTAAATTCAGACTCTAACGCTAAGTCTTATAAAATGTATTGTGTTTTATTTAAGGATCGAGACCCTACCAATCCTTGAAGGATCCCAAAGGACCGATTAACATCTCTATCACGGAATTAATGAATAATACAGTGTCCTTATCCGTATATGAATAAGCGGAAACTTCGATCAAGATATTATTATTACTAGTCAAGGATAACTCCAAGTATAGGTTTAAGCTATAATTTATTTTAAAACTAATACAGTGATAGTAACTAACAGTTTTAGTAAATCAATAATTATATTTAAAAAATTGATCTTGAAAGCATTGTTATACAATTAACTTTCAATTAAATACAGTAGCTTTGAATTTAAAAATATACAGTAGCAATCTAATTCTGAATTAGATATCAGATATGTATTGTGAATTTTTCAAAAAGTTGTGTTTGTAACTATGGATTTATGCATAGAACAAAGAAAAAATTAATTAAAAAGATTTCAACTTGAATTGGATTAACTGAAACTTGCTACTTTTTGTATACAAAATTGGAATTCTTTAAAAGTATTTTTAAGCTTTAAAATTTGCATCTTTTCGTCATCCGCTATTTTAAAATTTATTTATTGCAAAGGTCTTATGTGACAACCCATGCTTTTTTCATTTACTTATTGGCACAGGATTGTTACGTCAGACACCGTGCAATAAAATAGTTATTATATGGGTTGAATAACCTATACAATAACTATAAAATATTGCATTTATATAAAATAAAAAAATATTAATATATTATGCTAAAAGTATAACTTATAAATATTTATAAACAATTTTAAATAAAGAGTACTTACTTCTTAAATTTATTATAAATTATTTTTTGTAATTGTTTTAGTAATTTAAAAAAATAACTAGTTTTTAAATTTAGTTAATATATAGTATTAAATATATATTTAAAATATATAATTTAGTAATATATTATGTTATTGTTATACTAAACACAAAATTAAAATATTTTATATTAATAAAAATTTTAATTGTAGTTAGAGTTAGTATTTAAACTAAAGTTAGAAATTAATAGTTATATAATAAAAAATGTCCTATTTCTACCAACATTATGTTTATCACCAGAGTTAAGAATTAATTCTACCAAGAGTTACAAATTAATTCTATCAATATTGTGTTTCCAGAGTTACAAATTAATTCAACCAACATTATGTTTACCAGTATTTATCAAAATTATGTTTATCAGAGTTACGAATCAATTCTACAAAAATTATATGTTTTGTTTAACAAAGGTATGATTTAATTCTACCAACATTATGTTTACCAAAGCTGCGAATTAATTCTACCAAAATTATGCTTAAGGTACCAGAGTTACGATTTAATTATCTGTTATAACGAATCGATTCTACCAAATTTATGTTTACTAGAGTTATGAGCTAATTCTATGTTTACCAAGTTATGAGCTAATTCTACCACATTAGAGTTAACTCTACCACAGTTAATTAAATTCTACCAAATTTATAGTTACCAGAATTACTAATTACCGGGAATTCCATCTATATTATATTTACCAGATTACGAATTAGTTACGAATTAATTCTACAAGATATGTTTTGTTTAACAAAAGCTACGATTTAATTCTACTAACATTATGTTTACCAAAGCTGCAAATTAATTCTACCGAAATTATGCTTATAGTACCAGATTTACGATTTTATAATAAATCGATTCTACCAAATTTATGTTTACCAGAGTTACTAGCTAATTCTACCAACATTATGTTTACTAGAGTTACGAGCTAATTCTACCAACATTATGTTTACCAGAGTTATGAGCTAATTCTACCACATTATGTTTACCAGAGTTTTGAGTTAACTCTACTATAATTATATTTAAGAGTTAAACATGCAAAGTCTTCAAAGTCTTCAGCTAGTATTTTATTTACGAGTGTTAATGAAATGGTAACTGATATTCTGGCATACTTTTTATTAAGAAAAGATTATCAATTTGATTATCAATGTAAAATTTATAATCATATCAAAAAATTTGAAAAATTAATTATGAAACTTGAGTTCTTAATTTTTTTAATCTTGTTAATTTTTTTATTACTGTTGATGGGATATTTAACCAGGTAATTATTTATAAGTTTTTTAAATATTATGATTTATACTTAATGCATAGTTCTAATAATTTATCACAATATAGGTCAGATATTTCTTCAATATTTAATTTTTTTGCGCAAGTTTATTTTAATGTTTTTATGTTTTGTAAATAACTATATTACGTTCCTCATTTATACATACGAAAAGCTCAGTTATTAATATATTAAAAAACCTTTTTACTGTGATTAGTTTTGCACTGATAGAGTTATCGTAAAGTTTCTCACAAAATAAAATTCAACTTTTAAACTTTCATCAAATTTTCAATTGTAAATAATAAATTGGAGTACAAATTAAAATTAAAATTTTGAAAGCTGGCTTTCTTTAGGCAAAATTAAGATAAGTCTGAGTAAAATTAGATATAATTCTAGGCAAAATTAAGTTAGACAAAATTAGATATAAATTTGACGAAATTAGGGTTGAAAATTTTACGTAATTTTACATAAACTTTTGTAAGTTTTGTGAATAATGTTGATTGGCTGCATACGTTACATCCAATAACGGTTTGTTTCCATCCAATTGTCTCATAAATTCGCATAATACCTCAGGTCCATTTCTTCACACTTTAGTCTCTACTTTAGTACATATGTTGCTAATAAATAATCAATTTCCCTAGGTCCAAATTGATTAAAGCTAAGGTCTAAGGAGGCTGTTATAACGAAAATTTTATATTACAAGCTAATTCTACTAACATTATATTTACCAGAGTTACGAGCTAATTCTACCAACATTATGTTTACCAGAGTTACGGAGTTTAATTCTACCAAAATTATGTTTACACAGTTATCAGAATTACCAATTAATACTACCTATGTTTACCAGAGCTACGAATTAATTATACCTATACTAAAGTTATTCTAACTTACCAATCTAATGATGGCCAGTATTATTCTTTTAATTCTTTTATATCGAATAAATCATTAATACGACAATTAAGAATCACCTATTTTCCGTATTGTTCGCCCCATCACTATTAATAATTCTCATTATGAAGAAGTTTGCGGCTTTTTTAACACTGAAGGCTTGAATATTGAATATTCAATTATCATAAGATTCTTGTGAATTGAGATAGAGTATAAATTAATCTAAATGATTTTTAATTCAAAAAATTTAAAATTTATTTACATATTTTTGAGTTCAAAAATTTATTTTTAATTTTTTGAAAATTTATTCTGTTATCAATTATATTAAAAAAAAAAATATTATACAAATCAAGGATTATTCAATTATTTTATTTTTTCTGACCTGGGAAAATTAATATTCTTTACATTATTTTAGTTAATATATACACTTTTATATCTAAAATTTATTATGAGTAAAGAAGTTAAACTGAAAGACATTCAGATTGAGGTAAAAAGATAAAAAATTTCATAGAAAATTTTGGATGAACAATAAATCTAAATTATTTTGCATTCTAGTTAAAAGTGGGTTATTATTATCTATTTAGCTCCTCTCTTCCGAGAATGGAAAAATACCAAAATGGAAATTTTTTTCTTCACTCCTATGTCGGAAGTTATTTAAAAGAAGAGCAGGGCAGATACTTATTTTGCTTGGAGAACAGCAATGAAAAATTCGAACATTGCTTATGAAACGATATTAAAAAATATCATCCCAATTATTTGGAAAGCATTTCGAAAGAGATCGAAGACGAGCAAAAAACTATGTTTCTTCCTTATTTTTACGAAGCACAACTTTCTAGAAAAAACATTTCTCATAATATACTTAGCGGTAGCACAATATCTCTTCGTTTATCCTAAAAGGCAAGAATAATGTTAAACTTTTGTTTGCATCTATTGAACCAAAACTTACCAAAGTGGAGACAGTCGACCAGAACTTCTTACCAGGTTGCAACAAAAAATTTACTGTGTTTACAAGTAAAATTGGTGAGAGAATTAATTTTCGGGATAATTCAGAAGAATATCAGCAACATAAAGTCATTCAAGATGAAAATTTAGAATTTTTTCTTGATTATAAAAAGTTTAGTGAAAACCATAATTGTCTAATTGCTCTTAAGGAAACTGAGAAAAAATTTAAATACGATGCGAGTCAAACAATTGAGTATTATAAATTTTTGTGGACAAAAAAATAGTCGATGAATTTACCTCTCAACAAGATTAGAATTATCTAATTATTAAAAAATATTTGAACATCAAGATTTTCATAGCGAAAACATTTTATAAAGTTTTATTTAATGAAATTGAAATAATTTTCGTCAAAAAAATCACATTATGAACATATAATTACTACAACTTCCCATCAAAATATTTGTTCAATTTATGATATGAATTCTCTTCATCATTATTCATAAGAATGAAACATTTCAATGCCTTCTTATTATCAGGATAATTTCTAATAATCTTGTCAGATCGAATTTTTACCAATTTTAGTATATGCTTGAGCTTGGATATGCAATATCTCTTCTTCGTTATTTAGATTCATTTTCAATAATTCAGTCGAAATATCGATCATTACTTCTCCTTGAAGCCGTAAGGCAAACTTATCATTCGAATGAGTATCTAAAACGGTGAGAGCTTCATTAGGATTATTTATTTTGATATCTGATTCTAAGAAACACGGGAAAGGTTGCTTTAGTTTATTGACTTTGTAAAGAATTAACATAAAATTATAAATATGCAAATCCTAACCCTAAATTCTTAGATAGTACACATAAATACGTGCAATTGATGAATTCTGTCACGAAGGTGTTTTTATAATCTTTATTATATTATGCTAAAACACAGGGCCAAATCTGGTTTAATTTGTTATTATATAGAAGTTACTCTAACTATATCTTGCAAAGAAGTTTATTTGTATAGCGAATATTTAATAACTTTTAAACATACCGAACATAAAAAAGCCTAAATTAATTATAATTCTGGGCATATCTCCATGCAAAATCAAATTTAATTTCAAGCAAAATTAAGTATAATTCCAGATAAATTCATTATAATTTCAAGCAAATTTTTGATATAACTCCAGGCAAAATCAAAATTTAATTTCAAGCAAAATTAACAGTGTTGGGCAAAATTAGGCAAAATCAAAATACATTTTGCAAAATTAAATATAATTCCAAGCAAAATTAGGAATAACTCAACACTTTCAAGCAAAGATAAGTACAGTTCTGGATGCAAAATTTAGGCTAAATTTAAATATAATTCTGGGCAAAATTAGGCAATAACTCTGGGCAAAAATTAGGCATAACTTAAGGCAAAATCAGAATATATTTTTCAAGCAAAATTAAGTATAATTCCGGGCAAAATTAGGTATAACTCTGGGCAAATCAAAATATATTTTCAAGCAAAATTAAGTATAATTCTAAAATATATTTTTCAAGCAAAATTAAGTATAATTCCAGGCAAAATTAGGCATAAGTGGGATCTTTGCTAGAAAAATGACCTTCCGAGGCTATATAGATTTTATAAATAAAATTCAAATTTGCTAGTCATCCAATAATCCAATTTAAATAATTTTTTTTATTTTGTAAAGATAAATGAGCTTTATCTCTTAAACCGTTAGAAATTCAGAGCAAATTTGCCTGAATTTTACTATAAAAGTACTTCTGATCTATTTTTTTAAAAAATCAATATATTTAAGTAAAATTTTTTTTTAATAATATTTGAAAATAAAAATTATATTTTTACAAAATTTATATTTAGGTTATAAGGTAAAAAGTTTAACTTGCTTATATACCAAAAATATTCAAATTTTAAAAAAATTTTTAACTAAAAAAATAATTTACAATTTTTAATAAACTCTTTAAATATTGATTTTAAACCTATATTTTCTTAATGGAAATTATTGTTTAAATAAAGAATAACAACATTCATTATTATGACTTTTGTAATTTATTTATAAAAATTAAATCTTGTATTAGAAGTAAAAAAAAATTTTATAGACGGAAACATATAGAATTTAAAAAATCTAAAGAAAAATTTTATAATAAAAAATTCAAAATAAAAAGTTTAAACTTTTATTACTCTTAAATTTCTTAAAAGATTCTTAATAAACTTACTAAAATATATTTTAAAATATATTTTTTTACTTAGAAAGTATATATCTAAAATCAATATTTCAGATTTTATTTTAAAAATAAGATTTTTAAAAAAATTTCAGGGCAAATTTGTAGGAGAAACTGTTTAAGAGATAAAATGAAAAAAAAAGTTTATTTAAATTGAATCATTGGATGGCTGGCAAATTTGAATTTTATTCATAAATCTACATAACCTCGGAAGGTCATTTTCCTAGCAAAAATCCCAAGTAGGGTTGTATAACTTATCCTAACTTACGTAAGTTAGATTTTACCTTATGTAACTTACGTAACTTACATATGGTTATACTAATCTAATGCTGGCCAATATTTTTAAAGTTGGCCCACTTTAGCTTTTGGCCTAAAATTAAAATTTTTCTTTCTATTTCATCTTAATGCTAGTCAAACTTTCTTAATGCCGACCTGCTTTACTACCTTATATATTTGTAACTTAAATGAGGCCATGTAATTACGATGTAACTTACAATGTAAGTTACATTGTCACACAACTATATGGATATTTATAAAGAGATAACACGGAATACACTCCTTTTTTTTTATTTTGTTTTGATAATTTAATTCATTTATAATAATATTTAGATCCTTACATTCATTTTTGATACTGTACAAAAATTGTAATGTATATTTCAGATCTTATCATTAAAAAACTTGTAGAATTATTCTAATAATTGGGAAAGTTGATTTTCAAATTCTCAAAATAATAAATTGAATTAATCTTAAAAAAATTCCGAAAGGGAGATTTTTTTTTATTAAAAATGTCTGAATTAAAATTTTGTACAGAAGTTTTAGAATCATGGATTTTCTTTTGCTTTTTGGTAACCTTTTAGCGTCTAAGTCTACTAATATATATGTTAAATAATTCATGATTTCCTTCAATAATTTCTTTTTTAAAACCAGTCGTTCTACCTTTTATATAATATACGAATAATTCTTTTAGGTCGCCTTTTATATTTTTCCTTTCAGCATAAAAATCTAAAAAATTCTTTTTTTAGAATGTCAAAGATTTCATATTCGCCTGAATATGACAAATTGCTATTAAGACTTTTCATTGTTTGTATCTGGAACTGTTCCCATTTGTCTTTGCCATTATTTTCCATTAATTGATTTCCAACAATTAACTATTTACCTTTTCTAAATTTGGAAGCTATTTTGTATAGATCAAGATAATTATCACTATTTAAAATTTCATTATTCCAAACAAAAAGATTATGAGAGAATTGATCAAAAGAGACTATAAAAGTAGAAAATTTGCCGGTAGTGTTTAAGGATTCAACATTAAGTCCGTTTGACTGTAATAAATTTTTTATTTTTTCCGATAAGTAATGCATGATAAAATATTAGAGATATGCTTCATCGTCCCTGTTAAATAAACACTGTTTATATAAAAAAGAATTTCTTTTTGCATAGAAATTTCGTGTTTCTTATTTAATTTATTCAACTTATCAATTTAACTTCAGAAAATATACACTTGAATTTTTTCTTGTTTGATAAATTAAAATTCAAAAGAACTTTTCGATAAGTTCGATAAGGATACAGTATTTTGGTTTAACTATTTAGTTTATAAAATTAGATAAATATTACTTGAATTCTAAAACAATACAAGAATTAAATCATTATTCAAATATAATTTTGAATTCAACTGATAATTTTCAGGCTCAAAATCAACTTAATATTGGCCAGTACAAAAATGTAGATACCAAAACTAAAAGCTAATTTTGTATATTGAGAAGGGAAATTTGGTGAAATTGTAAATAAATAAAGCGAGTATACATACAAAACTAAAATACTGTACACCTGAATTGCTTGTAAAACATAATATAATACATTCATTATGTCATTAATTTATTTTCTAAAAAATCTATAAAATATATGGATTAGTTAAAATTTTAATTTATTAATCTTCATTTCTGTAGTGTGGGATTTAAAAATTAAAAATTCAAATGCCATATCTCATAATCTATTGAAAAAAATATTATTTTACATAAATTATTGATGTGATAATTAAAAATTTCCCTGTGATGATTAACATCACATCTCCGTGCCCCTGTGACAAATTGAAATCACGCCCCGTGCCCCCAACCCTAGAATTGTGACAATTTAAAGATCTTACGGACCCATGGGTCCGTTTAGTCATGTGATATTATACTGTAATAAAAAGTTCTATATCTGTTTGCATCCATTTTTAAGGTCCGCTTATACTGTAAGTAATCATATCTTCAGATAAGAATGATTATAATTTAAAGATTAAAACTTTGAATAATAAAAGAAAGTATAAATTTATCACTTAGCACTAATACCATCTTTTGGAATTAAAGAAAATAAATCATTATTCATTTTGCTTTACTGTATAATAATAACGTTAATAACGTATGACAAGAAAGGACTTCAATATATAAAAAAATATACAGAGTGTAAATAAATTTTTTATTTTTATTTTTTATTTCTTTGATGATATCAAGATAAACTTTAGCATTACTTAAAGTTCCGAAGTAATTACAAGAGATCCGTCATCATCATTTTCTGACTCATAAATCTTATCTAGTGGTGTAGTAATTATATTAGTAATTATATTAGATCTGTCATCATTATATTCATACTTTTCATAAATCTCGGCTTGTGGTGTAAGTGCTTGGCAACAAATTTTGAGATCCGCTTTATAAAAAAGATTGATCATGAAGTATAGAAAATTTATGAAATAAAATTTAATGCCGCGGAAGAAGTTACAATTTACTTATTGTTTAACGAATTTTGATTTCAAATTAAACTTAATTTGGGCTGAAAACAACTACTGGGTCACCCACCATCTATTATTGTGTCAACCATATTTCAATTTTTGAATTAATTAATTCAAATAAAATAAAATGAAATAAGGCAAAAAAAGTAAACAAAAAGAATGAATGGTTTATAATATCACGAGATCCCAATTTTGCCAAATGATAAGTATGATTTTCAACTCCTAATAAGGCTGTAAATACAGAAATATAAAATAATTAACGCTGTATTTGAATTAAAAAAATTTGAGGAATGGATTATATATACCAAATAAGCAAAGCCATCCAATTAAATTCAAATCGAAAAACCAAGCAAATATAATGTAGTTCAAAAAAGCACAAATAATGCCAAAAAAAAGTATATGATTATAATGACGGAGGATATTAAATTCAATTCCAAATAGGGCTGCATAATGAAAAAATAATTAATATATTAAGTTACGATGAGAAATATATAAGAAATGCATTATATATATACCTAATGCACAAAACCATCCAAAATAATAATTCAAACTGAATCTAA
>CAJVPY010001859.1:0-17934 GCA_910591965.1 Dentiscutata erythropus | reverse complement strand
GAGATATCTTTGATTTAATAAATAAAGATTATTCGAACATTATTGTAATTTTATAAAAATTGATTGGCTAATTATCATGTGCACGAATCGTTTAATTTCATGTGATCGATCATCCCTGTACTTTTATTGGCAGATCGGTCCTGAGTCACAAATTTCAAGTTTGGAAGTTTGTACTACCACAGTTGTCCACCATGCTTCGGTAATGCCTATGAGCTGAGCCACTTCACTAGGTGCATGCATTTTCCAACATTGCCCAATCAAAATCGTAGGATCAACGTTCAAAACAATTTAATCTTTAATTTTTTGCTTCGCTTGTCGCGCTATTGAATTCTGCATGATCATGGGCAAAAAGACCGTTACTTTCGCTGATGAAATTAACTCCGAAAATTATGAGACTTCTTATGCCCAACTGAAGCAGATTTTATCTAATAAAGGCAAAGGATTAACTGATCCAGTTAAGAACGTTGAGGTACGTACATATATATCCGTTTCTGCTTAAGTAAAATTTGCTCTTGATAACAAATTATTTCTGTAGGATAAGTGGGAATTGCTTCCCGCCTTTTTAAAAGTCAAAGGACTGGTGAAACAACATATCGATTCTTTTAATTTCTTTGTTGAAACAGAATTAAAGAAGATCATTCGCGCAAATGATATGATTACTTC
The DNA here is from genome assembly GCA_910591965.1 of Dentiscutata erythropus. NCBI lineage: Eukaryota > Fungi > Glomeromycota > Glomeromycetes > Diversisporales > Gigasporaceae > Dentiscutata > Dentiscutata erythropus. The sequence continues at coordinate 17,271 of CAJVPY010001859.1, read as the reverse complement.
AGACGTCGATCCAGCCTTCTGGCTAAAGTACATATATCTAATTACCTGTTTATTATATATAGTTAGAATTAGATTTAATCTTTCCCTTTTTGCAGATATCATGATATAAGGATCGGCCCACCAGAGCGACCTGACACCGATCACGAAACACAACATAACGTCTTCACGCCTCATGAATGTCGATTACGCGATTTAACTTATTCAGGAAATATCTATGTCGACGTGGAATATGTGCGTGGTAAAAGAAGAGTTATTCGTAAAGATACAATTATCGGAAAGTTACCTATAATGCTTCGAAGTTCAAAGTGCGTATTGACCGGAAAATCCGAGGCTGAATTGGCTAAAATGTTTGAATGTCCTTTGGATCCAGGTTAGCGTTGGCCTTCCTTGAATATATTTGGTTGTTTTGGGAGAAAGTTTATCGATCATAACGATTTTATTTGTCTTCCATAATTCATTTGGAAATCTATCGTTACTGTGATAATATAACGTTCTGATAATAGATTTTTGATCTAATATAGGTGGATACTTTATTATTAAAGGAACTGAGAAAGTGATACTCATTCAGGAACAACTTTCAAAAAACCGTATTATAGTTGAAGGCGACAGAAAAGGTCTTGTACAAGCTTACGTGACGAGGTTTGTAACTTCGTATTTCTTTATTGGATTTTAAGACTTTTTATTTGTAATTTTTATGATAATCGTTATTTTTACAAAGCTCAACCCACGAAAGAAAAAGTAAAACTTATATAGTTGCAAAGAATGATGCGAAAAATGATAAAATTACATTGAAGCATAATTCAATTTCTGAAGAAATCCCAATTGTGATAGTAATGAAGGTATATATTATATTCTCTTTTTTTTTTTTTTTTTTAAAAAAAAAAATATATATATATTATTACTTATTTATTGATTTATGCTTAGGCTATGGGAATTCAATCTGATAAAGAAATAGCTCAATTAATATCAGGAGGAAATCAGACTTTTTTAAATATGTTTTCTCCAAATATTGAAATGTGTGCGAGTATGAATATATTCACGCAGAAGCAGGCTTTAGATTATATAGGAAGTAAAGTTAAAGTAACAAGGAAAATTGCCAATGTACGAAGACCTATGGCTGAGGAAGCATTGGAGATCCTTTCAACTGTTGTACTTGCTCACGTTCCCGTAAAAGATTTAAATTTTCAGCCAAAGTGCATTTACATTGCTATCATGATTCGACGCGTCTTAATGGCCTTAGCTAATGAGAATTTGGTAGATGATCGTGATTATGTTGGAAATAAACGATTAGAACTGTAAGATTACTTATAATTAGATCGCCAAAAATCGCTACTTTTATAAATTATACATACACTAATATAATGACACGTTTTTATAGCGCAGGATCATTACTGTCACTTCTATTTGAGGATTTATTTAAAAAGTTCAATTTTGATTTAAAGCTTAATATCGATAAATTATTGAAGAAACCTAATAGAGCATCTGAATTTGATGCACATAAACAATTAATGCAACACGGTGACTGCATAACCAACGGGTTTGTTCGTGCAATTGCAACTGGGAATTGGACATTAAAACGATTTAAGATGGAGAGAGCTGGCATTACACATGTTCTTAGCCGGTTAAGCTATATTTCAGCATTAGGAACGATGACTAGGATTACATCTCAGTATGAAAAAACGCGAAAAATAAGTGGACCTCGTGCTCTTCAGGTTGGTTTATAAAAAGATGTATTGTCGAATTTCGCGTCCTTTATGCACTCTGTTTTTAATAGTGCATTTATTGGATTCGACAATCTTGTCGTGTTTGATCACAGATTTTGAAAGTGATTTTCTTGTCTTTTATGCCAGAAATAACTTGGATCAATATTATTTTGGGCTTTAGCCGTCACAGTGGGGCATGCTTTGCCCTGCTGATACTCCCGAAGGTGAAGCTTGCGGGTTAGTAAAAAATCTTGCTTTAATGACGCATATCACAACTGACGATGAAGAGGAACCTTTAAAAAGACTTGCGTTTAATCTTGGCGTTGAAGGTTCCGTTTTTATACCTTTAAATTTTGTAAAATGCAAATAGCAAGAATAAACTACGATATCTCATCACTTTTCCATTATTAAATTATTAGATGTGAACGGTCTAACTGGTTCTGAACTCTATCAGCAAAATGTGTATATGGTATTTTTGAATGGTCTTATGCTTGGAATTACACGTCAACCTATTGATTTTGTCAGAGATTTTCGAATATTACGTCGTTGTGGCAGAATTTCGGAGTTTGTTAGCATTTATGTAAACCATCACCATACAGCGGTTCATATTGCTTCGGATGGTGGTCGCGTATGTCGTCCCTTGATTATAGTGGAGAATAGTACGCCAAAAGTCACTTCGGAACATATTAAAGTAGGTGAATTATATTATCTTAATAATTTCATTAATATTATGTTTGGTTGTTTTTTTTCCTGAAATCTATAAATTTTTATTATTTGTTAGAAATTAAAACAGGATAAAATGAAATTTGCGGATTTTTTGGCTCAAGGACTTGTCGAATATTTAGATGTCAATGAAGAAAATGATTCAAATATTGCTATATACGAACGTGAAATTGATTATCAGACAACTCATCTGGAAATTGAACCATTTACAATCTTGGGCGCTGTAGCTGGGCTAATTCCTTATCCGCATCATAATCAAAGCCCCAGGAACACGTAAGTTACTTATGCTTACATTAGCCCCAAATGAATAATCATTTTTAATTAAATTTCTTAAAACATTTCTGATCTTTTTAGATACCAATGTGCTATGGGAAAACAAGCTATTGGCGCTATTGCGTATAACCAACTTCGACGGATAGATACTCTTCTTTATCTTATGGTATATCCGCAACAACCTATGGTCAAAACCAAAACAATTGAATTGGTTGGATATGATAAGGTACGTTTATTATTTTCAAGAGTATTGACAGAAAAATTATTAACATATAATTGTATTATAGCTTCCGGCGGGACAAAACGCAATAGTTGCAGTGATGAGTTATTCCGGTTATGATATTGAAGATGCTTTAGTGTTGAATAGGGTATATATCTTTTTATATGTCAATTATTTTGATAATAATGATTTTAAATTAATTTTCTTTTTTAGGCATCGGTTGATCGTGGTTTTGGCCGTTGTCAAGTCATGAGGAAGCATGTCGCTTTAATGAAAAGATATTCAAATGGTTCTTTCGATCGCATTGGTGATCCACCACCACCAGAAAGTTTACCATTGGGTCCATCAGCTGATAGATTTAGCATCTTGGAAGAAGATGGAATTGCAGGCGTCGGTGAACGAGTTAATCCCGGGCAAGTTATCGTCAACAGGCATACCCCGACAAATCTAAACACAAACATTCCAGTAAACATGCCTATCGCTAATGCACCGGCGATTCAATTCACTTGGAAGCATGCACCTCTGACTTATAAATCACCAGAAACTGGTTATATTGATAAGGTTCGGATCGTATGTCTTTCACAGGATGTTTAAATCATTATTAATTAACATTATGACAATCCAGGTGTGCATAACAACCACTGAACAAGAGCAAACTCTAATTAAGGTTCTAATTAGACAGACACGTATACCAGAATTAGGAGATAAATTTTCGTCTCGTCACGGTCAAAAAGGAGTTTGTGGCATCATTGTGCCGCAGGAGGACATGCCATTTACAGATTCAGGCATTTGTCCGGATATCATTATGAACCCTCACGGTTTTCCTTCACGTATGACGGTAGGTAAAATGATTGAATTATTGGCAGGTAAAGCTGGGGTTTTGAAGGGAGAGTTACAGTACGGAACTGCATTTGGTGGTAGTAAGGTTGAGGATATGAGTAAAATCTTGATTGAGCATGGTTATAGTTATTCCGGTAAAGATTATGTAACCTCAGGTAACTAGTATTCAGAATTTGTATATTAATTACGAGTGATATTTTATTTAGAATTTTAATTTTAGGAATAACTGGTGAACCGTTATCTGCATATATTTTCTTTGGGCCAGTATATTATCAAAAGCTGAAACACATGGTAGTTGATAAGATGCATGCTCGTGCTCGGTAGGTTATACTTTCTTTATGGATAATCAAAAAAGCTATGTTAATTAAAATTATTATATATATATATTTTAGAGGTCCACGTGCCGTTTTAACACGGCAGCCTACTGAAGGTCGATCGAGAGATGGTGGTTTGCGTTTAGGTGAAATGGAGCGTGACTGTTTGGTTGGTTATGGTGCCAGTATGTTACTTATGGAACGCTTGATGATATCTTCTGACCAATTTGACGTTCATGTCTGTGAACAATGTGGGTTAATTGGTTATAGGGGATGGTGTCAGCATTGCAAATCCAGCAAGAATATGGTAACAATGCAAATGCCTTATGCTGCGAAGCTGCTTTTTCAAGAACTTCAAAGTATGAACATTGTACCAAGATTAATTTTAGAAGAATATTAGAAATAATAATTAGTATAGTCGTCCTCCTCTATAATCACTCAGTTTGTTTTACACAAATATGTGATTATAACTATAATGTGCTATGAGGTATTTTTTTATAAGGTTATTAATCAAAATTTTTTGTGACTATAGAGGAGTACTACTGTAGTAATTTTGGTTAAATGATAGGAAAAACTAAGTATATATATAGTTTGTATTGTCTAAATAATTAATTTTATTAATTTGATTAAAATCGAACTTAATTGTTATATAATTGTTATATAAAGATATATTTATTTTTTTGGTTAAACAAAATTTTATAATATTCTATAAGGGAGGGTATTCTGGCGCAGGTGGATATTGTGACGCACTCCTGTTTTTTGATGATATTTCGCGATACACTGATCAGAATCGAAAAATTTTTGGTACCATTCGATTCGTCTTATTGAAACGAATGATTCTAATTGCTAAACCACTAGACATAAGTAAAAGTCGACATTACTTATGGCAGTATTAAGTTTCTTTTAATTTTTATAATATATTTCATGTAAAAAACAGTATTTTTTTGAAAGCTCATATTTCAATATTTTTTTTTAAAGTCGGTTTTTTTTTTTATTAGCAGATAGTTAATTATCTATTTCAATAAATTTAAATAAATACGCTATTCCTAAAAATTTTCATATAAGCAACTCTTAAGTGCACCAGAATACCCGACCCTCCCTTATAGCAGAAAATTATCATTATCTGATATTCTTAAATTGCTTATACAGTACAAACGAAGTTTATGCTCCTGACGTTAAGAGCAGTTTAATAAAAAGACTAATGTATCATATTATATAGTAAAAAAACTTGATATCAATAGGGTATTCAATTAAAATAGGGTATGCAACGTCGTATACACTGTATCTGGGTACTACAATTTTAAAAGATCGTCCATAATCGGCTACACGTGATATCTTGTTAGAAATAATAAAGTTACACCATAAATATTATATTCTTGCCTCAACATCCCTACTAGATTACTAAAATTCCACAATGGGAGTTCCGGCTCTTTTTAGGTAGGTGTAAATTATAACTAATGACATAAATTTTGCTTACCTACAAAAGAATAATGAACGAATGTTATATAGATGGCTTTCAAAAAAATATCCAAAAATCATTGAAAAAGTCGTCGAAGAACTGCCGGTTGACGTCCATGGAGTTGAAATACCCGTTGACATTTCAAAACCGAATCCTAATAACGTAGAATATGATAATCTTTATCTGGACATGAATGGTATAATACATCCCTGTTGCCATCCTGATAGCAAGGTATGTATGATTTCTTTGTTGAATAGGTTATCAATTTGAAGTTATTTCTAATTCTTTGATTTATTTAGCCGGCACCCGAAACTGAAGATGATATGATGATTGAAATCTTTAAATACACAGAAAGAATTATCGCTATAGTACGACCAAGAAAAGTTTTATATCTTGCTATAGGTAATACTTGTTATATAATTTTCAAGAATCGCATATTATCAGAATTCATTAACACATTTTCATTACCGCGTTAGATGGCGTGGCTCCTCGCGCTAAAATGAACCAACAACGATCTCGGCGTTTTCGTACGGCACAAGAAGACAGAATAAGAAACGAAGAAAGATCTAAGGAAATTGAAGGTATGCATAATTATAATATAAATTATATGTATTGTTATTTAATTTATTTACAAAATTCAAAATGCAATAGCATCTGGTGCACCGATTGATGAGGAATTGATTCAAAAGAAAGGATTCGACAGTAATTGTATAACACCAGGTATTTATACGATTTTGAATTGCAGTATATTGTATTTCGTATAATTATTCTCATTTTTTCCAATCATTACAGGTACTCCTTTTATGGCAAATCTTGCCAAATGCTTACGATATTGGATCGCAGAAAAGCTTAATTATGATGAAGGATGGAAAAATGTAAGCCCAAACTTATATTTGTCTTCTAGTATTGTCCTTTTAGCAATTCGTAATGGTTCTTCTAGCGACTTGCAATGCTTGTTTGTAGCTTTTCTAATCAAGAACACTTTTTTTATTACCAGTTGAAAGTTATCCTATCTGATGCCAATGTTCCAGGTGAAGGTGAACATAAAATCATGGATTTTATTCGTGGACAACGTTCCAGTCCTTACCATGACCCCAACACACGACACGTCATATATGGTTTGGTTGGTATTTTTAATAATAGTATCCAGATGATCTTCTTTATTAATTAAAATTTCTTTATAACAGGATGCTGATTTGATTATGCTTTCATTGAGTACACATGAGCCTCATTTCAAAGTTCTACGTGAAGATGTCTTTTTTAGTGACGGCAGTTTTAAGGGTTGTTTCATATGTGGTCGCATGGACCACATGGCCAACCAATGTAGAGGTATTTATTTTTGAATGCCATGTGGTAACCTTGATAACTAGACTATTGTTGATATTCTTTTTAATATATAATTGCGTTTGTAAAGTTGATTTAGTTACAACTCGCTCAAAATCCAAAGACGAAGGAAAAATTTTGAATTACAATAAACCATACGTACTTTTAAATGTAGAGACCCTTCGCGAGTACCTTGCAGTTGAACTCAGAGAACCATCTATGCCTTGGCCATTTAACTTAGAAAATGCAATTGATGATTGGGTGTTTCTTTGTTTCTTTGTGGGAAATGACTTTCTTCCACACTTACCATCCTTAGAAATAAGAGAAGGTGCAATAGATACCTTGATATCTATATGGAAACGTTGTTTACCAATTATGCGAGGGTATTTAACAAATTGTGGAAATGCAAGTATATATAATATAAATTTATTTTTTAGTTATTTTTTTGAAATTTAAACTAAATATATTAATTCAATAATAATTAGGTAGATCTAAAAAGAATGCAGTATTTGGTGACTGAATTAGGTAAAATGGAAGATGAAATTTTCATTAGAAGGCACAGAGGTATGTGGTATTATTTCAATTATCAAGACTTCATTAATAACTTATTAAATGCTTTGATATAATTAAACTTTGAATATAATTAAAGATCAGCAAAGGCGTACGTCGCAACCTGCACCAAAGCGCCGGCGGATTAATGATAAATACTCTCCAACCGGCGCTTCAGGCTTAGATCATTTGCCTGTTGGCATGCCACTTCTTCCTGTTAAAGGTCTTGACTCGCAAGTTCGAGCAAGGACAAACCAAGATGTTGTTGTTAATCGGCAAGCGTTACGAATGGCTAATTTAAGTGCTGCACAATTATTAAAGGCTGAATTGAGTGGAATAGAACCCTCAGTTCATACGGCCACTTCTAATGAGGCTCCTACCGAACATTTGAGTACACTTCAATCCTTTCAAACGACGATAGATACGCCTATGACTCAACTTACAACTGAAACACCAGAAGTGGTTGCAGATAATACGGATACATTCATATCATCACATTCTGTCGGGATAAAAAGAAAGTCCGAGTTTTCGGATGATAATAGTCAAGAAACCTATATTGAGACTAAAGATAAAAATGAAATAGAAACACCTATTCAAGCAGTTCCCTCAGATGATGCAGAACAAGAGGATCCCGTTAGGTATTTATCGTTCTTTTATCTTTTTTGCCATTTTTTTACTTATGCTAATTTGATAAATTTTTTATTTTTATATCAGACTATGGGAGCCTGGCTTTAAAGAACGATATTATAAGGATAAATTCGATGTCGAGGTGTCTAATGAACAATTTCATGAATTTCGCTCAAAGTAATATTTTGTATTTTTATTAATTGCAATGACAGGTATTGCGTAATATCTTGGGAGAAACCCCATTAATATTACGTAAAATTTGCCATTATTTTGTCCAAAATCTTTGGTGATATATGAATTTGTAATTGACTTTAATTCATTAACTTTCTCAGCATTGTAAGAAGTTATATCGAAGGCCTATGTTGGGTTTTGAAATATTATTTCCAGGCATGCATTTTTTGTTATTTTTCAAGCCGAAATTCTATATCACGTACTAATTCATGCCGTTTAATAATATAGGGCGTTCCGTCTTGGAAGTGGTACTATCCATACCACTACTCGCCTTTTGCTTCCGACTTCGTTAATATTGGCGATCTACAAATTAATTTCGAATTAGGTGAACCATTTAAACCATTTGAACAATTAATGGGCGTTTTACCGGCTGCCAGGTAAATGAACTACCTTTTAATCACAATTTTGCTTTTGTTTTGCATGTTTTAAAATCGTTAATAAATTCATATTTCTTTAATATAGCAAAGAACATTTGCCTGTGCCATTTCATAAACTGATGACTAGTCAAGACAGTGAAATAATTGATTTCTATCCTAATGATTTTGCCATAGATTTAAATGGCAAGCGGTACGCCTGGCAAGGTGCATAATGAATATAAGTTCTTCAAATATTGAACGATATATTTATATTATTACTACTTTTCTCTTAGGCGTTGTATTACTCCCATTCATTGAAGAATCGCGTTTATTGAAAGCTGTAGAGTCAGTATATCCTCATCTGGAGGCAGATGAAATTGCACGAAATACTCTAGGTTCTGAGATTTTATGTTTTAGTAATAAGCATAAATTGTATGAAGGATTGTGCATATTATTGTATTCTCTGAAAAACGACGGAAAGGTAATTTATGTTTCATTACTCATGATAATTAAACTAAATTGCTATTGGTTATTACTAAAAGTTTGTAAATATATAATAAAAATATATATAGCCTGTCGCATTAGATCCTATGATCAGCGATAAGTTGGTCGGATTTGTTAAACGTGATCCAAACTGTATACCTGATAGTACTTTCGGTACTCCTTTACCAAACAAAAATACCCAGGACATTGTTAATGATAAGTCGCTAAGGTATGATTAACATTTAATTATTTTATAGTGTTTGAAATCTATTAACTCACTGCCAAACTGCTCTATCATTAGTGTCACGTATTACCTTCCAGCGAAAACAAGTAGCCATAAGTCTATTCTTTTAAGAAATGTTAAATTAGATCCACCAATGTTGACAAGAGAGGATTACGATTTTAGAAGAGGTGGTGGACGAGGAAGAGGCAGAGGCAGAGGCGGTGGTTCTCCAAGAGGTAGGGTTGGTAAAGTCTTTAGGTCCGGGACTTTAGGTCCTGGTCTTTAAAGACCAAGTCCACCTAGGGTTCTTAGGTCTTTAAAATTCCTAATATACAAATTTATAATAGTTTAAAATGAAATTATAATTTATTAAAAATAATAAAATTCATTTCAACTGCAAATTTCTGCTATTGCATATATATACAGTATAATTTCAATAAAGTTTAAATACATAGTTTAAGATCTTAAATTTATATATATAGTTCACATAATATTGTTATTACACATTCTAATGGGTATGTATGTACATGTGAAGGGATCCAATGCATTTTATTGGACACTGGACATTTCCGAATTGTCCATTGTATGTCAAGTGTCCAGTGATAAAATATTGTTAATAAAATTATGCTTTATCAAATTACTGTAACCCCCGATGATTATCTATCATAAAGAAATCCGAAAATTTTATAAATCAATCTAATTTTTTTTTTTTAAGGTTGTCGCTCATTTCCCGAAAGCTATTTCCTCGACAGGACACTTACATAGAGTTAGGGTTAGTATGTTGCAGCTATATATTTTTAGCAGATTGTCACCCTGTGTGATGTCGGATAAGTGGCCTATTGGGAAATAACCTTCGGGGTAACTTAATTTGAAGTAGGTGATTTTTGTTTGTAATTTTTCAGTAAATTTTAAATATTAAAAATTGATTAGCACCCTCTCGAACTGACAATTTACTATTTAATTTGACTAAATTAATGTTAGGCGGGCATTTTAACAAGGGGATACTATTGGCCGAAAATTAAGGTGTCTATTTTTCTTAATTCATTGCTTTTTACTAAACACTAGACACTGGATAGATTTCCAATTGTCCAGTTACAATTTCCCAACCTTGACGTGACTAATTTGATTGGTCAATAATCATGCTTGGATTAGCAACTACCCAACAACAACTAGTGATTTAAGCCATAAGATTTTGGTCGGCTGGCTTAGCCAGCCGACCAAATTATCGGCTAAGCGGCTGGCTAATAGCTAAGTGCTAATAGCCTACTTTCGGAATATTTCGGAATATTTTATAGCTGTTTTATTATTACATTACTGAAATTTGGTTATAAGCTTAAATTAATTTTACACATAAAAATATTTAATTTATTTTTACTAGGCAAATTTAAATTTGAACAAATTTTTAAATTTATCAAAAATCCCAAACTCTAATGACTGGCTTAAATAAAATATTTATGCTTCATATTTTTAACAATTAAAGTTTCTTACAATTTCAATACATGATGTTTAAATTATAGATGATTTATAGTAAATGGTATGGTGTAATTTTTTGATATTTTTACATATTTTATATAGTCTAGATTTTTTTTTTTATCTATATTATTATGGCTGTCTAATATTATTATATTATTATAGGCTGTCAATATTATTATAGAGGTATTCAATGGAATTAATCTTTTAATATTAATAAATTAAAGATTTTCAAAGATCACTTCTTGCAGTTATTACCAAGTAAAAGCCAGGAAATCTAAATTAACTAATTAATAAAATCTATATTCAAGTTTTCTGGTTTTCACTTATAGCTATTTTTATAATGATAATTGCTAAATTAAAACTTATTAAATCAGCAAATATTCATTCAACTCTCCCTGATGATCACTTGGTCCACCCTCCTCACAGAAAGAAAAAGTAGAAAAAGTTTACCAGAGAGTTGTGTAGCTACAGGACAGTTTGTAGCGAGGTTATAGTAGACTCCTTGCTACGTTTGGCATGCAAGCCAGAAGCTGAAAACCGGATTTGTAAAGGGTGAAGCAATATATTTTTACATACAGGTGGTGCCCTGCATAAAGTGAAGTATAATTCTGGTGGTATTTTTATTACCGTTGACAAAGTTTTGTAGACTATAGTTTGAGAGAGGTCTTGGTTGTTTTTAGAGAAGTCAACGACTGCTTCGGGACTCCCCTCTATATCTAGCATGCAAGCTAGAAGCAAAGACACAAAGGAGGAAAATGCAGATGGCACTTGCTATTGTGTATAAATTTTGGTGAAAGAAATTCTGTTAGCGAAGCCTTTAGAACTCCTTAAGAACCCAGGGGTATAGTAAACTTTGAAACTTTTTGGTTTCAAGCCGCACTCTTTTATTCTATACAAGTGGTCTCCTTTATTACACTCTCTCATTGCTGCCGATCTTCTAAAAATTTTGACAAAAAGTAGGAATTTGGCTTACCCCCTCCAAATGATCGACATAGATTATACAGTGTTTATATTCCTATATCTGGCTGACATGGTAAATGACAATCACATGTCTGGCATAAAAGGATATAATGCTACCAGTTTTGGCTTGGGCTGCAGGAGACTAAAGAGTTGGTGCGGGACGATGACAGTATCTGATTAAAAGAACTCGGGCGAAGACTTCTAGAAATAGTAGGATCAGAGAGAAATTAATAGTATAGGTGAAGCCTTATAATAGAGATATGCAATGTTGCTATGAGTATATAATTTTTATACTCATCTGGCATGGGTTATAATAGTGCATTTTTCCTTTTTCTCGTCGGGATCGCTGACTTTTCTTTTTTACTTTTTTTGCTAGTCCATTTATGATGGAATTATATTTAGGATAGTTTATTTTTGTGGTTTTTTGGTTTCGATTTTCCTTTCATTCTCCTAAATATTTTTGGTCTTTCGTAAATGTGGCATATATGTTCTTGCTTATAAAAGAGTAGAAGATAGTTATTCTGCCCGGATTTCGGTAAAAGAAAGGTTGGTGATCCTGACGAGATATACAACGGCCAGTTCATAATCGAGGGGGGTACCCTTTGGGATACGAAATTATGAGTTAGTTCATAATCCCTGAGTAGACAAACAGTTATTATAGCAGGTCGCATTGGGTATTTTTGCTTGGTGAGTCTTTATTGAGTTAGAACAATAAGTTGTAGGAATTTTGTACACTTGGGTGTAAAAATTATATAACAGTTTATATGAATAAAGACAGGATCGCTTAAAAAAAAAAAAAAAATCAGCAAATATTCGGATAATTGATTTTTGTTAAATGTCACTAAATTTATAAAAATAGTATTCAATTATTCTGTTTACAGGTATAAAATAAATTCAGCACAAATTCTTTACCAAATTTTATATATACTAATATAAAAACTATAAGCTAAATATATATATACCTGAATTATCTATCTTAATAAAAATTATTATAGCATTTAGATAGAATTAGCCTTTTATAATTGCTAAATTATTTACTTTTCATGCCAAAATTATTTGAATCTTTTGCCAAAATATCTACTAAAATACTTTTTTTTTTAGATATAATTTAGACACATATCTATAAGGCTAAGGTTAATATTATATAAATTCATGAATAATAATAAATAAATATATATGTGTATATATACAAAAATATATGCACTGCTATTGTTTAAATTCGAAGCTATTGTTGGTAGAATATAGAATAGCTTTTCTTGTTCATTTAGCAAATGCATACAATATACAAAATAGTTATTCTTTAATGAAGATTAATTAGAAATGCACCAGAGTAACTACCAAAACTACAAGTATATAATAAGACATTATATCATAGAAAATTATTGAATTGTTTATTTCCTGTATTCAGCTTTATTGCTACGAAATTTTTACATAGTGGTATTTTATTATATGCCTATACCTTTTATGGTTATCCTAGTGCACTTGTTAATTAAATTTTGAAAAAATATTATATGCAATATTAGTTTATAGCCAAACTGCTATAGGTTTTGTTGACCAAATTTGTAGTTCAATCAATTTTATATATTTTGATCTATCATTGATAACTCTTGATCTAGTGATTTAATTTTGATAATTTGATATTAATTAATCCTCTTAGTGAGAAGCTTTGAATTTATCAAATTTATCAAGATTGAATTATATTATTAAGATTGAATATTAGATTATGAGTTATTAATGATGAATCAAAATGTACAAAATTAATAAAAACACGAATTCAGTCAATAAAACCCATATTATGCATATAATTTTCTAAAAGAATAACAATTGTATGTATATAGTAATTCTATCATTAAAGTTTTATCTCTAGCTCAAATTTGAATAACAAAATTCTATTTATTCATTAAAAAAAAAAAAAAGTAATACAATATAAGTAGCAAAAACTATATATAAATAAAAGAAAAGACCTTAAAACCTCAATATACTTACTGTTTAAATAAAAATCACACTAGTAAATATCAATATATGATTCTCAGCAGCTTAGTCTTTACAACAGTAATGCTTTAAATTGGCTTAATGAAAATAAATCAAATAAGTTAAATAATTTAAATATATCAAATATATCAGAAAATATACATAATCTAGATACTGAATCAGGTTCAAGTTCTCTCAATTAATTTCTGTTGCATAATAGTGGAGTTACTATTACTAATAGTTTAGATAAAAGAGTTTAAAAAAAAAGATATTTATTTCAAAAGACCAAATTCAAGAGAAAGTTGGGTGTAGCCTTATTTAGACAAAGTAAAGTTGAAAAAAAATATATTGCAAAGTTAAAATCACAAATAAAAATAAGTTAATTATTAACAAGAACAGGCAATTTAAAATTTTATTTTTGTCAAATTTACAGAATTTTGTCTTCTGAAGAAAATAACAATCAGAATCAGTTAACTAAAATTGCTTCTAACCAACCATTATTATATGATTTCATAAATAAAAAAACATCATTACTTACTTCAAAGCAAGATAAAATCACAAATCATATTTTAGCCTGGATTATTGATAATTTTCAAGTATTTAATGCTACTACTAATAATTGCTTTTGCGATATAATTCTTAAACATAAGCCAAGATTTGAGTTTTCCTGTTATAATAAATTAAAAGAAAAATTAATGGAATCTGTACTTTTTTCTGAATAGTAGCTTAAAAGAGCAACAATGAATTCTTTTTACTTTACAACAAATCTCTGGTCTCAAATACACCAACCTTATATTGCTATAACTATTCATTGGATTAGTTCTAAATTTAATTTATACCAAGCATTACTTACAATCCAAAAGTTTGATTATTCTCATACTAGTGATTGAATTGAAGATTTTTGTCACCAACTTTTTGATAAATAGAGAATATATAAGAAACTTTTAGGTGCTTTGACAGATAATGCCATTTCAATAGTTAAAGCTATGGATAACTTGGTGTTGAGCATATAGATAAACTATTTTACAAGAATTTTTTTAAATTAGTATGATTATTGAATTTGGTAAATTTTACAAATCCTACATATCACCATTGCTAAAGCAATAGCAATATGCAGGATTTATGAGATTTACCAAATTCAATAATCATACTAATTCAAAAACAGTTAATTCTATTTTTACAAAAATTCTAGCAAAATAAATTTCAATCTATATGCAAAATTTAATTCTTATCTAGGTTGCACTGTATATATATTACAACTTGCATTAGAAGATGGATTTGATGATACAAAAGTTAGTAACTTAATATATACTGTAAAGCAAAAACATTAAATAGTTATATCAATGGTAAAGATAAATACTAATGAAAGCCTTCATGAATTACAAGCAGAATAAAATCTGCAGCACCAAATTAATCCTCTTTCAAGTGATACAAGAACTCATTAAAAGTTCAACTTATAACCTTTTAAAAAATCCTTTTCTTTTTTGTAATACTATTATAAGATTAGCTAGTAACTTAAAACAGAATATTAATAGACAAGAATGACAAAATGAAAAGCTTTTGGATCTTCTCCTAACAATAGATAAATAGAATTCAATAGATAAGTTAGCAAAACTCTTATATCTATTCACACAAGCAACTGGATATATTGAAGAAAGCTAGTATTCTACTTTGGAAATGATGATTTCTACTCTTATTATCATTTAAAAGAATTTTATTCTATAATTATTTTACAAGTAGTAAAAGCCTGTTGTAGTAAAATCAACCAAGTGATGCTGTCAAGGTAGTCCAAACCATTGTCTCATAGTTTAATAGCTACTTTTTTGGATTTGAGATTCAAACAAATGAATTATGTTATAGCTAGTAAAAAAAGAGAAACCATTGCTCATCTTTATTTTTTGTTCGATATATAAGAATGATATATTTTTATTCAAGAATTCCAACCTTTAAATACTAACTCATCTTTTTTTTCATTTTTTTATAATGATGATTATACTATTTCAAATAAACCTAAAAATATATCCTTAATTGAAAAAAAAATAACACTTTATAATAGTTTATCTCAAATTCCTAAATACTATATAATGGATAAAGAATATTATAAGATTAATTTATTAATTTGGTAGAATGAATACAAAGCAATGCTTTCTCTTTTATTTCAATAAGCAAAAAAGTACTTGGTCTTTCTAGCTATATTGGTCTTTTCAGAAAAGGTTTTTTCAACTGCTAGCAATACAATTACAAATAAGAGAAATCAATTAGATCTTGATATAGTTCACAATTTATTGTTTCTTAAAGAAAATTCAAAGATCTTTACTATGTATCTAGGTTTAGGTAGGGAATTTTGTTAGTTTTATAGCATAATACAAGTATTTCTACTAATAAAAAAGTTTTATATAATTAGCTTGATAAGAAAATAGAAGATATTATTAAATAAATATAAAATAAATATATATATACAGTCAACTCTTTTTAAACTGGTGCTTGTTAATCTCTAAACAGAACAAAAAATTTCAGAATATTTGTAATTTGTTAGTTCAGATTTGAAATATAATAACTCTAAGAACTTTCTTGTCAGAATAAAAAAAGTTAACTACTAAATATATAAGAACTTTAAATATATAAAAAAAACTTAACTTTTGAAGCATAGTCATTTTAGATTAGTACTTTATAGTTTCTTAAAATATAATAGAAATTTTAAAGATCTTAAATCTTGAAGCTATAAAATAAAATCAGTAAAATACTTCTTAACTATACCCACATAAATACTCTGGTTAGTTAAAACAGTTTGATAAAGTTAATTCAGTCAATCATATTGTTATTAGCTAGCTAGCTGGCTAAGCCAGCTTAGTTGCTATCTTAGCTGTATTAGCTAGCTAATCATTTTGTTTCTTTCAGCTAGCTTAGCTAGCTAAGCCAGCTTAGTTATGATTATCTTAGCCACATTAGCCAGCTAAAAGGTTTATACTAGCTAGCTTAGCTAGCTAAGATGGCTTAGTCATAGCTACTTTAGTTAGCTTAAAACACTAACAATACTGTAAAATAAATTCTAACTCAAGATTATGCACGTTACAGCTGTCATGTGAGTCACATAATACCGAAACTATTCACGGTGAAATTACTCAATCGGTCACCTTACTTTATTTTAGAATAGAACTATATAAACTTATATGTATTTTTTATTTTATTTGTTATTTATTAGAATAATATTTCATTTGTAGCTTCGCCATGATGCATAACGATTTGTCATGCATAATTCATTATGTATAACGATTCATCACACATGATTCATTACATATAATAATCATTATGCATAAATCATTACGCATAAAGATCATTATGCATAACCCGGGGTAGTGTACAGTTCTAGAATCGTATCTAAAGCTACTTAAAAGGAAAAGTGTTAGCAAAATTTAACATGTATAAAAGAACCACAAAAAGAATCATGTAATTAGAAACTGTATACATGTTAGAGAAAAGCCTTTAAAAATAAAAATAAAATAAAGTTTCTACGTTGGCAATATAAAAAAAAAAAAAAAAAAA
>CAJVPY010001858.1:0-17935 GCA_910591965.1 Dentiscutata erythropus | reverse complement strand
TTTTGTAAGAAATTTTGATTAAATTTAATAAAGATAAGAGCAAGGTCTCACCATTAACATTAAAAAAAAAAAAAAAAGAATTTTACTACAGTATATATATAGCTATATATATATAACGTTATTAAAATAATAATATATGCATATAAAAAAAACAAATCATAGTTTATTTTAGAATGCTCCTGCTCGGGTTCGAACCGAGGACCTTCTGCGTGTAAAGCAGACGTGATAACCACTACACCACAAGAGCCTACTCATTGAGTAAAAAAATTTTTTTTTAAACAGATAAATTGATTTTTATAATACAATTTGACCGGGGTTATCACCCAAGAATGGTGATCCTTTTTTTGGCCATTGTCTTTCTCCGACTCACTGATTCAGTCATTGTACTGGGTCTTAGTGTACCGCCACTGTTACAATCTGAAAAATACTGCGTATTATTTCAAGTATAAACCTCGGAATAACTTCCCAAAATCACGCTTGCTCTCCCTAAAGAGGGCTCGCTAATTTCCTATCGTACATTGAACGAAAAGAGTTAATTCTCTTTTTCATTTTTCATTTCGTTTTTTATTCCTTTTCTTTTCCCCTTTCCCCTTTTAAAAATAAACGGCTTGTACATACTCGCAGCCAGGGTATGTACATATGTTCTGCCGAATCCTTAATGCCCGGTCCAATCAGCCAACTTTTTTATGATGGGTTGCCCGTACGCAACCTTGTGCAGTATCCTGCCCTGGCGGCTTCAGGTTCCAAACAACAACCACAAAAACCACCTTTCGCTCTTCCTCAGGCGACTGAAGCTAACACCTTACAGCCGTTAATCACGCCTCCAACTCCTGTTCCCACCGAGGTGTCTACCCCCACCGAACTTGGGGAGTTTGCTTCAAACATTGTATACCAGATGTGGCATGTCAAGGTGACTGATTCTACCTTGGTTGGCCAAGTTCCTCCCTCGTCCCCATTGCCAAGTCAACCCGCTAATTTCTTTCAAACTTCAAGTTCCCAATTTAAGAACTTTTGCGTTCAGGTAAGATTTAAAAAAAAACTATGGGATGATGTGAGGCACGATTGTGTTGTCACATGAAAGGGAATTATATTAGAAGCATTTATATGAATTAATTTTTGTGTTTACAAAATTACGTTATTTGTGTTTAAACATTTAAGACGTATTAATGTGACCATATAATTTTAATAGTCATAATAATATTTATTTTATTCTATTTTACTTTAATCAAGGTATTATTACAGACACAATTGTCCAACACTGTAGTTATTTTGTCCTTAAAATACGTGCAAAGGTTTGCCAAAAGCGGTAGATCCGTTAATTTTGGGGAGGAAGGACCGGAGTATAGATTGTTTACTATTGCATTGATGCTGGCGAATAAGTTCCTTGATGACAATACATTTACAAATAAAACGTGGTCAGAAGTTACTAATATCCCTGTCAAGGAGATCAACAGAATTGAGCTTGCATTTTTGGAATGCATGGATTTTAAAATGTATGTCAGTGGTTCTGAGTATTCCCATTGGCTCGAATGCTTGAAAGAATATACAAAAACGCAACAACAATTGTATGTTCATCAAAGGCAGCGTTCTTCTTCTGATAATTTGAAGAATGGATCATTAATTACAGCTCAAAATCAACATCAGATGGATAACAGACCTTCTGAAAGGCTCGTACAATTCAATCAAGAAGCACCTTCATATTTCGATTCTGCGAATACTACGGCTCCTGTTCTTGGTCAATGCATTACATCTGCATCTCAATTACCAACCGGGATGCAACAACTTTCTATGCCCACAGCAATTGGACCGACAACTTCAGGAATAATACAACCCCCTGCAATTGCTCGTGTACACCATTCGTTTGGCCAGCACTCACCTTCTCCTGCTCAATTGGCTTTACGCAATCCTTATTATGGTTCTTTGCGAGATAACGGTGGTTCATTTCACGTTAAAAGACATAGTATGCCCACAATGAATCTTAAAAATATTATTGATCAAGCACCACAGCAAAAAGTTAATCAGTTAAAGCCGTCAAATGTCAATTCTCTTGCATACCATCTTAATGCAAGATTGGATGTCCAACAGTTTAAACAGTCCAATTCTAATTCATATCACAATGCTTCCTCAAAAGTTTCTGGAAGTCAAATAGACACTAATACATATGGGTCATATGGAAACGTTGAAAATCGGCGTGGCGAACATCATTCTCGTCTCAACCATCAGGTATGTACCATAAATAATTCTGATTTGTTTAATTTTTTCACAATTCATTAATGCAGTTATTAATGGTATTCATAGACATCAACAGTAGGGTTACGACCCAATCCTTTTTTTTGAGCTATGACACTACTATATAGGTTGGGTTTGGAATCTGGATTTCTATTACATCTGGGATAATAACCCAAATCCAAACATATATGTCCCATTTTCGATCAACAGTGTCAAACTCTAACAAATCAAATTTGTAATCGATGCTAAAGTATTAAACTTCAGAAATTAAAACTAGGAGTGATTTAGTGACTAGACAAGATATGTTGAAAAGTGATATGTTAGGTCTAATAGTAATATCGAATATGTATACAATATAGTGGCGATCAAAATAATGCAGCAAAAAAAAACAAAAACAAAAATTGTTTAGATCGTATTTACACAATTTCAATGCATCATTTTTTTTCTTTTTTTTTTTCTTTTTTTTTTTTTTTTGTAAATAGTATGGGTTTACATATAAAAACCTTAGAAAGTGTTAATGGGCCAAAATTTTCACGGGCATGAGCTTTATTTCAAATAGCATGTTGCATTACTTTTGCTCGTTTTAAAACATAACACGGATATAAAATAAAAATTTTTTTATATGCCGTTAACTCTCTTTTATAACGAACTTTTTTATAACGAACCCACTCAATAACGAACTTTTAAAAAAATTATCTTATTATAGGGTTCGGTATAGAAATATATTAAATACTCTATAAATCACTCTATATAAGGAATTTTTAAAAATTAACTGTCAATTCGTTATAAAGAGAGTTAATTGTATATAAAATAAAAAAATTTTTTTGTATTTATATTTCATGCCATTATTAATGAATGTTCTAATGTATCTATGATATCATGAATTTATTTTGGCAAGGATGAATTAGATTAATAAAGAATCTAATTCATTTTCTACTACTTATGTGATTAGAACTTGCTTCAAGATTTTAATTATATTAAAAAACGTGTTTGTTAATTCAAATTTATATTAATATTTTTTATTAAGTTAGAGTAAGATTTCTTAATAAAGATTTCATAATTGTTACGTATGAAATAATACCATTGTTAAAATTTAAGAAAAATGTATTCGTAACAGACGTTACATGTAACACCCCTGTAGTTCAACAATAGTAGTTAGTTAGGGCTTAGGTTACACTAATTTTTTATTTATTATTACTGGCTGTACATACTAAGATGTTACAAATAAGTATGTACCAATTAGATTCGTCCACATAATAAAAATTCGATTTACATATTAATTATGAATTTAATTTCTATAATAAATATCCATTTTAGAATTGCAATCCGCATTATCCGTATCTGAATTAGGATAATTCAGATCAATGGCCAGATCGGATACTTGGATAACGGATACGTATCTGATAATTATCTGGATACGGATTTTTTTGAATCTAAATATATTTATTATATACTTAAGTATAACAATCTAACCATGATACTTTTTATTTTCTTTCTATACTTAAAATGTATTAACTATTCAGGGTTATTGTTTACAAAAAATTCTTACTTGTGCATATCTACTAAACTATTTTTAAACCAATCTTATAAAAAAAAAAATAAGGTACCATCTTTTGAAGTTTCATATTCTGTGAAAATTGGGTTTTTTAAAACAAATTTTAAAATGCGCAATGAATGTTGTTGCGCAATTATATACTCTGCCACAAAATACAGTGACATTAAACGAGATGAGACATTGGTGTATCTTAAACGCCACACCCAACGGCACAAATTTTTCTTTATTATGCAATGATATACATATTTTTTTTCAAGTAAATTTTAAACTTATATTTTTATAGATTATCACGTGTTTATGGGTCACCGAATTACAAGAGGATATCCAATAAAAACTTGACATAATTATTCCGAAAGAATAAATATCTGATTTTTGAGTGTATTCCTTTCTGTTTGTATAAAGCATTATTATTAGCTAGTGGAAGCCGTAGGTTTCTTTTTCTTTTCCGCCTCAGCCTCCTTTTCTTTTTCAATTTCACTAACTATAGCCTCAACCTCTTCAATTTCCAAATTCTTTTACCCAACAAAAATAATAACGGATTTAACAACCAGATGTAAGCAATAATTACAAGTATATATTTTTCTTACCTTAATAACACTATCAGCTGTCATTAAAGCTATTTCAATGTTCTTAGCCCCAGTTTGTACAACCTCTAACAAAGACTTAACAGTTAATTTAATAGTCTCATCTTTAGTCAAACCTTCTTTATAATTTTTTTCCAAAAATTCGCGAACAGTCTTTGAGCTTCTACCAATCGCGTTAGCCTTATTGTAATCAACAATAATAATTTGTAAATAAAAATTATTGCAATAAATAAGTAAATGCATTTATTTAATTACCTTCCATGCCGAATATATACCAGACGGATCCGTTTGATAGAGTCTAGGCGTTTTATCATTTGGGTCGAAACCAATGATGAGTGTTGAGATTCCAAAAGGACGAACACCCCCACTTTGCGTATATTTCTACATATAAAATAATTAAAAAAATTTCATAGATAATCTATTTGAAAAAAAAAAACAGATACCTGTTGAACGCCAGCAATATGTCGAGTTATATATTCAATTGTTACAGGATCTTCTACGGTAAGTCTGTGACTTTGACATTCTATCCTAGCCTTATTGACGAGGACTCTTGCGTCAGCATTTAGTCCTTAGATTTGAATTTGGACAGCAATCAATAAAATTAAAAGTCCAGAAATTTATATGGCACTTGAAAAAGAACAAGAAATTTTTATACCAGCAAAGGCCATGCATACATGATCATCTAGCATCACAATCTTCCGTACAGTCCTAGGATCTTGTAGCTTGAGGACAGATTTTTTTTCGACACCGAGAACTACACAATCGTTACCACGAACTCCTACCTATATAAATTCAAGACTGTTCTTAGGAGATAATCATATGGATTCATGATCGATTACATTTCATTACTTAATCTCACAAGAAAGTAGATTTGAAATAACCAGCCGTTTTCATAAATACTTTTACTAGGATTACTTACCGCACAAGTACCTTTCCTAACAGCTTCTAATGCATACTCGACTTGAAATAAGTGACCGTCCGGAGAGAAAACGGTCAAAGCTTTGGGCAAAATCAAGAGTATCAATAGTTAAATACTTTTCTCATTTAAACAAAATAAAACTAATTGATAAAAAAAGTAAAATATACCGCGATCATATGAGCCAGCCATCGTTAAGTAGTTTAGAAAGAAGATTGTGCATTCGTATATGCAAGATATGTGATCATTAGATTATCCGTCACAATTACTGCGCCACGATCGAATGTAACGTACGTACGTACGTACTACCTTATACTTGCTTACGTAATAACTTCGCGTAAAATGTCACGACTTCATCATCAAAAACGCTAACGTTTTTGACCATCCATAAAAATCTGGGGAACATGCATTAATACGATCTGCAAGCACTAATCGTGTAATTACTTAAATAGCTGTTATAATTACAAATCACCAAAAGAAACTATGGAAGTCGATACCTTATCAATTATTTTACTTTTTTTGATAGTTTTTTTCACGTTCCTATCAATACGTGAAGCACCAAATTCTGACGTTCATCCTTTGTTACTTACCTCCCAATCTGATGCTGCAAAAGTGCGATATCCTGGCGAAACAGCTGTGTACAGGTCTAATAATTCTCAACATGGAATGCCATTATTAACTACACCAGAAAATGGGGTTAAGACTATTGCAGAAATGTTTCAGCATGGCTTAGAAGGAGGAAATGATTGTTTAGGCTCCAGAGATAATAACGGCGCGTATACTTGGGTATACACAACTATCTTTGAATGACCATTTTTAATAAATTTACTTATTTCTAATATTTTTTCACCAATTTTTCACTCATTAAATTCTTCAAAAGCAATCATATCGTAAGTGCCTATTTTAAACTTATATCCCTATACTAAATCGGTTCTGGCTGTATAAATGCAAACCTTTTGATTCAAATCAAAACAGGACAAATATTTGAAAGAATAACAAATTTTGGATCGGGATTGATTAAATTTACCGGGTTAACTCCCAAATCGAAAGAAAAATTCGGCATTTTCATGAAAAATTGTCCAGGTATTAATAGTCTTGTTGTTGATCCTTTGTGATATCTGAGTGATAAGACTTATCTCTATTGTTTTAAAATATTTGTAGAATGGGTGATTGCGGATTTGGGTAACTTTTAAAATAAGTTTTACATGTTTTTTGTTTCACGGAATCACTAGTAAAGCAACGTACTATCTATTTTATAATTGCAAAGCTGCCTGCCATTATAGTTTGATTACAGTAGCACTACCTAGCATTCTTCCTCGTGTCAATGATGTTGTCAATCAGATTAATCTCACCGAAATTAGTGTCATCGTGGCATCCAAGGATACTCTTCCGATTGTATTATCTGCAGCGTCCTCTTGTAAAACATTAAAATATATTATAATGACGGAATCTAATTTATCCAAAGATCAAAATGAAAAAGCTGAGACGTTAGGGTTAACTCTCACGACGTTCAAAGATATGGAGAAATTAGGTTCCACTTCTAAATTGGAATGTGTCGTTGCTGGTAACTAATTTTAAAGATATCTTTCAATTTCAGATAACTTTAAATTTTGCAATTAATTAGTGCCTTATTAGCACCGGAGGATACAGCAACCATTGTTTTTACAAGTGGATCCACATCAGGAGTACATAATTATTATATATTTCACTACTGTCGTCAAATTCCTTTCATATTAACACAGTGTTTTGGTATATATGTTTTCATCAGGGACCGAAAGGAGTCGAACTAAAACACTCTGTAAGTTTTTGTTTTCTTATTTCATACTCTTCAAAGCATAAAAATTATATTGATTTGTATATATATTTGTTAATAGAACATCTTGGCAAATGTTGGTGGGTATGAATGACTTTGAGAAAGAAAGCCAGCCGCGCGTTGCTTATAAATACTTTCTTTCACAGCTGGAACCCTTGCTGTTGTGCACGCTACCCAGAAAATTAAAACCTCTGATAGACATCTATCATATTTGCCTCTCGGTAAGGCCATTACGAAATCTTGTATTTGCCATATATTGTTTCGCAAACTTAATTGACATTTCTAAATTAGCATATATGTTCGAAAGAATTACGGTCATGGTGTTATTATTTTCGGGTGCATCGATCGCATTTTACAGTGGAAAGATTTCTACTGTTCTACAAGATGCAGAGGAGGTCAAGCCGACTATTTTCACCAGGTATGGTATTCACTGGTTTTACTTTCTTTTATAAAATTATTAGCTAATTATAATTATATAATATATATAGTACACCCCGCATATTGTCTTTATTTCATGAGAATATTTTAAAATCCTTAGAAAACAAGTGGTTTTTTAAAAGAGGATTCAATTCTAAATATAAACACTTAAAGAAAGGAAACCTTGTTACTAATTCCATATGGGATATTTTAGTATTTAATCAAGTTAAGGCCAAATTTGGAGGCCAAGTTCGTGTTATTGTTACGTCATCTGGTATAAATATTGTATTTTTTTCAATTTATGTTTTCTTAAAAAGAGATTAATAAGATTTTTTGTAGGTCCAATTACGCAAACCCTACTCGATTTTTTTCGAATTACCGTCGGGTGTCAAGTTCTTCAAGCTTATGGCCTTACGCAATGCAGTGGCGCAGTAACAATTAATGCGTTTTATGATTACTATTCAATTGATCAAAACGGTCATGACTCACATACAGGTGGTCCGCTTGCTTGCAACGAGTTAAAGTTAATAAATTACGAAGAAAGAGGTTACACTGTCGAAGATGTGCCTAATCCCAGAGGCGAAGTATGAATTAACCATATCATTGTATTTTTTATCTTGTATATTACGTTTTAATTTGGTATTATAAATTTCAGATTTGTGTACGAGGTCCCAATGTTATGAAGGGTTATTACAATCTTCCTGACGAAACATCTCGTGTTATTGATGCAGATGGATGGTTTCATACTGGCGACATTGGAATGATTTTACCAAATGGAACTTTGAAAATTATTGATCGAAAATAGGGATAATTGTTTCTTTCATTTCTTTATATTGGTTTATACTTAAAATTTATTCTGGAAAATTGACGTTTGATTATTTGCTTGATATACTTATAAGATTCGACTTATAATTTATTTTGTACTAAATATTAAGTATTTTAAATGGGATTCTGAGTCCACTTAGGTGAATTTAAAAAATGGAATTAAATGATAAAGATTTCAAGCGAATGTCTAATTTCTTATATCTTCGAAAAATTTATTCTATATTTTACATTTGATACTATGCGGATTAGAGATGTAGAAATGGATCCATTTCTTCAGTACAAATGAACAATCTAAATTTTACTAATTATAAGCTATCCTTACAAGTTGTCATTGGCTAACTGAATAACGAAGATGATGATTTCTGTGATTCACAGAATTTCTCTTAATCACAACCAACCACAGAAATTGCTTTTAATCCTCGCAGAATATCAGAATTCTAAATAAAAAATAGAAAATATCGTAGAATTTACATAAAAATTTTATATAATTCAGGCCGGCTTCTGGAAATCCCGGAAAGGTAGCAATACCAATTTTTCGATTTTTAAATTTTTTCAATCAATTTTTAATTATAATTATCAGATCAGATCGGATGGATATTTTTAAAAATCCTGATCAGAATTAAAGAAAAAGTTCGAATCCAAATATATATTTATCATTTATTTGCTCAATATTCGGTATAAATCTCCCTTTTCTTTTCCACCTTATTTTTTTCAATAGGTCGGCTATAACCCAGAGGTTGATCATAAGCCTTAGGAGTTCTAAATCTTCTAAGAACACCAAGACTGTTCATTTCTAAACTTAGCGGTCTAATTCCCAAATCTTCAAAAGTTTTTGCCCCTAGAGTAATTTTATCACTAATAAATAATCTTTCAATGTCTTCAGGAGAAATTGTTAGTAAAAAAGGAAGATAAAATGCTTTCGTAACAGCTAATGCTATTGGTTTTGGGATATTAAATCTAAGTCTACGATTATCAATTAGTTCATCAATTAGATCAAGAACTTGTTCGAAAGTATATTCACGAGGACCATATAATTCATAAGTC
The DNA here is from genome assembly GCA_910591965.1 of Dentiscutata erythropus. Classification (NCBI taxonomy): domain Eukaryota; kingdom Fungi; phylum Glomeromycota; class Glomeromycetes; order Diversisporales; family Gigasporaceae; genus Dentiscutata; species Dentiscutata erythropus. The sequence goes on along the minus strand of CAJVPY010001858.1, from coordinate 8,552 downwards.
TCTCCCGTGGTTGATTCATCTTTAAACATGCGCTCGAGAGCTAAAGCAACATCAAAAACCTATAAAAGTAATATTTAATCAATGAAATCTAAATTTATAAAAATCATAATAAATAAATAATTTACATACATGAACAGGTCGAACTTTTGATCTGCCACCATTAAGTATATATTCATATTTTGTAGCTACAAAATTATTAATACTTTACAATTAAAACTAAACATTAAAAAAATTATATATATATGAATACTACTATGAATCAAACTAACATGCATATCTCGTTAAAAATCTGTCTTCCTGTCCATATATCGCAGAAGGACGAACTATAGTTGCTCCGGGAAATTCTTTTCTCACAGCTTCTTCACCCAAAGCCTATTAAATATAATAATATCATTTTAAATCCCTCTAGAATTAAATTAAACCAAATTTCAATAATTAAATTATTTATACTTTTGTGCGATAGAATTTGGATGGTGAATTTTTATCAGCATTCAATGCTGATACATGTACAAATCGAGAAACACCAAGTTCTCTTGAAATTCTGGCAATTTTAGCAGCACCTTCGACATGGACTTTCTCAAAAGAGAAATTTCTGCAAATTTTTTGTAGCAATGATTAACGTATACTAGCATTAATTAATTAAATTCAACCGTGAATCAATTTTAATTTTACCTTGTCTCATGATCTCTACCTATCAAGTTGTAAACGATATCAGAATGTCTAACAGCCTCCTCAATATTTTTTTCATTGCGAAGATCAAACTCCTAAATAATTTATTATACAAGAATACATGTTAAATATATATGTGTGTGTGAAATTAAAAAAAAAGATCACGCACATACGTACCAGAGGAACAACTTGACCTAAATCCCCACAAACTTTTAAATGTCTTTTTGAATCTTCATCTCTGTACGGTACAACTACTTGAGTCCCTTGCCTGGCTGCGACGTTGTTTGAGGTAAGTCCATCAAACATTAATCCAGTAGATATTTGGCTTTTTATCACCTACCAAGTTTACTAACAATGTAACGCCCTAAGAATCCCGTACATCCAAAGACAGTTGCTATATGGCCGCTTACTGAAGATCTTCAAAAAAAAAAAATTTTTTTAATATCTTGTAATTGTAAAAAAAAAATACATTATATATCAATAAACGTACCGGCCTCCTGCACCATATTTGATGATAGGTTTTCCCGTTCTTTGCCTTATAATAAGATCATGTGCAAATCGCTACGTAGAAAAAGCAATTATTTTCTTCCCTTTTTTATAACTACTTATTAAAAATACTATTATACCTTTTGGCTAAGCGTAGAAACGCACAAATTCCTCCTAGAAACACTGAACATGGGTTTGAGATATTATAAGATTTTTAAGATGCGATTAATCGTATTTTATTGGCTACAAATATGCAATCTGTCGATCCTGAAATTTTACGACGTACGTACAGTCATCGGCAAAAGTAATGCCCGATAAAATTTCCAATGAATATTTTATTATATAATTAGTATAAATTTTTAGATAGCCTTATGCATAACCTCAAACTTATATAAATTCAAAGTTATCAGAATGCTCTACAAGATATTTAGCTTAGGGCCTTATTTTATCACTATTTTGCTTATTAAAATTAGAACCTTAGAACCGTGATAAAGTCCGAAATAAATTTTTTTTTAAATTCGGAATGTAATCGTTGAGTCACATGTGCTTTATTATAATAAATACAAAAAGAAAATAATCGGATGGGATTTGAGTATTTGTACAACTTAAACATTTTAAAATGGGGCTAAAGCCAGGTGCGTTCACGTGACTAACAGCCAATCAAAATATAAAATTTGATTAAACCAGATCAGCCTGACGAGACAAAAACAAAAAAACAAGTGTCTAAACCTGTCTTGAAGCACTAATAAAAAATATCAGAAAGACAAATTAATTTATAAAAACTCTTTTAACTCTAACCTTTAACTAACCCTTACTCTAATTTTAATTAAATAATTAAAATGTGATGCCGTGAATGAAGTCACGTGGCATCTTTTTGTCACGAGACTATGACCCAGTCCCATGTCCTGGGACTGATATTCGGTAATTATGATGTATTGATGATGAGCTTAATCTAATTGTTTTGGGTAATATATCAGTATAGTCGATTTGTAAGAGATGATATATTGTGGGAGAATATTTATTTGATTTGAGTAAGTATGAAGTCATGATAGCTGGCCTTTTTTAAAGAGAGAGAGTTTGTTTTCATTCTCCTTCTTTTGTCTTTGCTGCTAGCTCGACGCAAGTCCAGCTTTGTCGTTTGTACCCACCTACCCACCACTCGGTAAAGATTTAGAGAAGGTAAATGGTGGGTGTTTGGGATATTACTCAGGTGCTAATTGCATTATTTGGCAGCCCATCAGGCAGCTTGATGATCAGTGATAAGTAAAATTTTAGAATAGGACACGATGCTAGGAAATAACTGTGGATCATGTGAGCAGCGAGGCAATATTCCATATTATATATTTCATAGTCATGTTAGTGTACATGTAGAGTCGAGTGACAAAACATATAAACACATCCATCCCTCTTAAAATAGTTAAGATCTTTATTGATCATCTAACAAATTTTATTTATAGATTGTTGCAAAAAATCACTTCTAAGATAAGTATCTCATAGAGTACTCTGATAACTTTAGACTTCTAAATAAAGTTTGAGATTATATATTAGGCTATCTAATTATAAAAAAAAAAATTTATACTAATTAAAACAAATTTTTTGGTTTGTGTATTAAATCAAAACTTTAAAATTTTTTATTTATTACTAAGTAAACTTTTTATTTTTAATAAAAATATATATAATTTTATTTATAGTAGTAAAAGTATAGATACTGTTACAATGTTATAGCCTTCTTGGTATTGTTATAGCAAGGTAACAAGATCACTTGGTGCAGTGATATACTTTATGAATATACATAAGATGAATATGAAGTATATATTTTACTTTACAGCAGGAGGCAAATAGTTCAAGATAATAACAGTTTATAAAGATGATAATATTTTATTAAAACAAGTTTATGGTAATATCCTTTACTATAGGAATAACCTAAAGAGAGAATATTACACTATACAAATATAAGAAGAGTAATAAGAGTAGTTAGGTAAAACTAGATTCTATGAGAGAGTAGAGAACTCTGACTTGAGCAGAAGGGGCAAAAGGCTCCCTTTTTATAACTTTTCTACACATAGGAGGTGTAATAGCTAAACTGTGTAAGAGGCACTATGTAGAGGCACTTAGAAGCACTTGTATTTAGAGGCACTTGGAGACACTTGTGTGCAGAAACACTTGGAGGCACTTGTACAGAGGCACTTGGAGGCACTTGTATAGAGGCACTTGGAGATATTTGTGCTACCTTAGGTATAGTATTACTGTGCTGAATATAACTAGCCAATAACATCTCTATAACTAATAAATAATAATACAATAATAAGAATAATAATAAAATGCTAACTAATACTATGTTAATAAATATATAGTAACTAATAATATAATGATAATACAATTGTTTGAATATAAATTAACTATTCTATGCTTCTGTCACACTGTGTTACAACCTACTTTGTAACACTATCAACTATAGCACAGACTAATTTTCAAATATCATCATCTATAGGATTTGAACTCTAAACCTGCCACTTAAAGAGGGTAACAATTAAACCACTACACTAAGTTACTATATTTTTTAAAAACTTAATTTTTTTATATACAAAATTTGATAAATCTTCAAAAATTGGTTAGCAAAATTTTTTTTTATATTAATAATAAAATTTTTTTTTTAATTTAGCAGTTTTGCCTTAACTGTTTATTAGTACTCTAAAGTATTGCGGTTACAAATATACAATATACATTTACAACTATCTAATTTATTATAGATAAAACTTACCCGGTTACTAACTTAGTATTTATGTGTAACCTGCTATATGAGATTTTATCTCCTTATCAACCATCCCACAACAGGGCAGTTTTCAAACTTACTGGATGGTTCTCAAACCTATGTATGATACATAATGTTATTTATGGATGCCCCTTAATCAAAATACTATATCTTTTAATAAACACCTTACCTTTCACTTCTTATAAAATCAGAAAAAATAACAATATTAGCCACTTAATAGCAACTAGAGCTGCCATTTATATTAAATATATTCTATAACTACTACATATTCCTATACAAGTCATATTATATGTTTCTATAATTATATTTTATACACTAAAATTGACCTATCACTACTTATTTATAATACCTACTTACTATATTTTAACAACAATCTAACCTTCAACAATATCAAAACAACTATTAAGAAACTTCATATTGCAACTAATATAAACTTCTAGTTATACATGCTGATGAAATTATTTTGGGTTCTAAAGCCCAAAATTAAAATTTGAAGACAAAATTAATTTGAATCTATTTTACTAAAAAGATAAAATTTTTTAACACTTTTTTTGAATAGACAAAATTATAAAAAATATAAATATAGTAAAACCTTATAAATACATACCCTTGAGACCGGGCATATGCACTTAGAAAGAGAGTGCATTTAGAGATTAGCCAATAGATTTAGCATAAGACTATAATATTAATGTATATACTATATAATTAACCTTTAACTATTAATATTTCTTTAATATTCTCAAAAATATTAAAATATTTATTTAAGAATATTAATTTGTAATTTTAGTATTGGAGTTTAATAAAATTGATAATGTTAAAGTAATTATAGCTATAACATAATTAAGTGCACAAAAGTAAAGACCTGTAAATAATCTAATGATTTATACTAAACAGTTACAAATTTTTACTCTTGGAACTTATTATATTTCTTGTGCATTTAAATAGAAATATATTTCATTATTTATGGATATCCAGTTATTTAGATTTATCTTATATTGTAGTAAAACTTGCAAATATTTGAATCGTATCTTTAATTTTAAGATGTCAACTTCTGATTGGCTATCATAATATAATTATCATATGAGTGCATTTATAGATAAATTTTTAATATATATGGAACCCAAAATCATTGCATATATAGAACATAGAGGATGTTTAAGTTTCAAGCTTGGAACCAGGCTATGGTGTACATGTAAAAAGGTTGTGTACTTATAGAGAGTGTACTTATAGAGGTTTTACTATATAAAATTTTAAATACTCTTCTTTATAAAAATTTTAATTTGCTCTAATAAAAATAAAATAGACCTTTTTCAAAAATCAATTTTGGTAACATTTATACTTCTAGTATATTCTAAATAAAATTCAAAGATGCTCAAAATTAACTTTTAATATTAGATGGAATCTAACTTTCTAATATCTAAAATTTAATGACCAACTACAACAACACTATATAAACTCTAAAGAATTAGTAATAAAAAATTTCTAGTTCAAAATTTTAATGAATGGGTTACCCAATCAATCTAATTTATTCAAATATCATTTATACAAGTTCTCCTCATCTTATTGCAAATATTGTAATAATGAATTGAAACAGATATACACTGGCTTATCTGTTATACTAATAATATCTCTATGTCTAATTTACAGTCAAACCTCTCTAAATGCAACCTCCATAAATGCAAGACCTCTCTAAATGCACAGTCTTGCTGTAGCTCTACTATATATACACTTATATATTTTTATCTCCCTAAATGCAATACTTCTCTAAATACAAGATTTTTTGTGATCTGTACACAGTACACTTACGGAGGGTTGACTGTACTTAAAAATATTCTAACCTAATTTGTTTCTAAACATAATCTTACAATTACAAATACTAATAACTTCATTCAAGCATATATCAAGATTTATATAAACAACAATATACCAATAGGCATAATAACTGAAAATATGTGAGATGTGATAACTTAGTATAGTGGTCTAGTTATTACTTTTTTCAAGTAGCAAATCTAGAGTTTGAATTCTACTAGTGCTAATTTTGAAAAATAGGTTTATATATAGTTAACAGTAATTTATAGGTTGGATCTAAGATTAATTTGTAACTCTGGTTTCACTATTTAGTAATGAAAACTTTGGCACAATAAATTTAGAAAATTAGAAAAACTGAAGACCTGTTTGGCAAGTTCTAAGTTTGAAGATAGCAGTAATCTTTGATGATACTACAGGAGAGCTGAATTTGGACCAGAGACTAAAATTAAAAAACTAAGCGACCAGGTCCTAATAACAGAAGACATATCAGCTAAATCGCTGAGCAGTGTTGTACATTTTGGCTGTCCAAGGCCTTTTTTGGCCTTGTCTATGTCTATAATATCCAAGTGTCCAAAGCTTATACAGGCTTTAATAATTAATAAATTTGTTTAAAAAATATATAATTATATATTTTTGAGAGTACTGAACACATTCTAGTTAACATTAAAATAGATTATCTTAATAAAATTTTAAGTAATTTTACTTTATTTAATTGTCCAAAATTGTCTAAACTATTGTTAAAAGCTGTCTATTGACAACACTACTGCTGGGTTGTTGCACTAGAAGAAAAGAATATATGTTTTGAAAGTATGGATTAAGAGAAGGGCATTCTTTAGACACCTAAAGTCTGAGCAAACTGACCTTTCTGAGTTGCCAGCTATAAGTAAGGGAAAGACTAATAAAGAATCTAGATAAAATAGTTTAAATATGGGTATTGGAGTTGTTGTAAACTAAATATAGGACGGTAGCATCCTAAAAGATAGTATAAAATATGTATATAGAATAACAGATCAATATATACTAATTAGAAAGAAGTTATAAATAAATACATGTATAGAACATGTACCAATTTGTTACATAGTGTGGACACGTCCCATGTATAACACTGTACTAGGCTATAAAATTCCAACCCTATATATTTAAATTTTAGATTTAAAAGTAGAATGCCAAAATCTATATAAATAAATACCAATATTCACTTCTGTATAGTAAGAAATACCCTGGGATAGAAGGTGTATAGTGGCAGTTATAACTAAATAATTTAAATAGATAACCCTTTGTAGTTGAGTGCAAATATGACAGATAGCGTAGAACTTTTAGCATAGCACTAATGTCTTGGGTAAACTACTTAAATTAGACACCAAAAGTGTATGTATAACTTGATATACTATTATTATAATTGCAATATAAAATGTTGTCTGGACTCTAATAAAAAAGTTCCAGGCCAAGGAAATCATCTTAATACCAAAAAAAAATAACTAAAAATATACTTATACCCATTTGCAACTACAAATCTGCTATAAATTACTTATCTAAACTCTACTATAAATTACTCACCTAAACTCCACTATACAATTTTAACAAAAATACAAAAATTTATCTGGATTTCAAGCAGAATCCTAACAATTAATAACAACAATAATACTAGTTAATCTTCAACTCAATTCATATCAAAACTACTATTCCAATATATAACCAAAGATCTTCAATTACAAAGCAAAATTTATTTATAGCAGAATATATATGTAAACCTTTAAATTCATAGTCTAGAGGTTTTTCAGTCTATTTAGCTAAGATTAATTTCTAGAGTAAAGTAGCTTTAGCTTCATCTTCACTTTCCCAAAAAATTTATATAAACTTACTTTGTAAAATCTATATAATAAATAATAAAAGAACTAAGAAAAAGATTTCATTTAAAAAAAAAAAAAAAAAAAAAATTAAATACAAATATTAAACAAAGTGCCAAATACAATTAAATAATAAATACCAAATTTTTGTATTTATACAAAACCCAAAAACTCTAATATAATTAGATATTATTAAAAAAAAAATTTTGTATAAAAATTCATTAAATATTGTATTTTTATATAACAAATTTTTAAATTTTGCTTTATTTTATATATTTATTTTGCTAAAATTATACAAATTTTATATAAATTTAGATTTATATAGATTATAGTATTTTAGAGTTTTTTAAAGTTCTATATTTATATTAATAGATAGGATTAGTGTTTAAAATTCAAAAAAAAATTTTTGTGCACAAATGTATTTTGTGCACCTTCTTTAAAAAGCTTTACATACACACTTAGAAGATTTTTAAAAATCTAAAAAAACACATACACATGTGCATCTTGTATATGCCAATTTTAAACCTTGAATAGGATTTATTTAAATTTAATACAAAATACTAAATTATAACACATTTTAAGCCTAATTATTTGCTAATTTTAATTATTAATTATGATTTTAATAACTTTTAATAATTTGTTAGATATAGAGCATTATGTTTAAAAAGTTTGATAACTTTAAGTTTGATTTTTGATTTTATATGATTTTTTTTTAAAAGTTCTTTTTTTTAGAAAATTTTTTTTGTGCTAATCTACAATTTAAAAATTACTAGTAATTTTATAATAAAAATAGCAATAAAAATATACTAAATTTAGTATAGTTGGGTTGGGATCCCGCGGCCTAGTGGTCTAGGCACCCAACCCTCCACGAGCGGGTTTCGAGTTCAAGTTCTAGTAGGTACATTTATCTACGAATATTTGGAAGTATCTGCCATGGGAAGTCCAAGTGAATACAGGTCTGGATTAGG
>CAJVPY010001857.1:0-17940 GCA_910591965.1 Dentiscutata erythropus | reverse complement strand
ACAGTAATTTAGTCAAATTAAATGTTTTATGTAGTTATAGCGATTATGCTATTCATAATATGTATTAACAATTTGGCATTATAAATTTAAAATTCGCTTGAATTACTGTATGTTTATTATGCTAAAAAAATTTGAGTATTTTTTTACGATATCCATTAATATTAAATAACAAGTATTTATTAATCACACCAGTCTATATGAAAATCATGTGTCACATAATTTTCATATAGACCTGTGTAAATAACTTAGAAAAAAAAGCACAGGTTGTTACATAGTACCCATGGGATAAACTAAACATATCTTTAAAAACCTGCTTAAAACAATTACCATGTTAGATACATTACAAATCGACAATACTTTTACTAATATGAAAAACGTTCGCTCAGTCTTGAACAGTTACTCTGTTAAATCCTCTTCACTTATAAGTTTAGTAATAACAAACCAAACAAGCTATTTACTGTTTGTCCTACGAATTAAAATAGTTTATGCCCTTTTACTGTTTCACTAACAAGCGCAAATATGGTTTTATTATATAATAAAGTTGATTTTTCATGTTAAACTTTTATAGAATCATTAATCAGTTGATGCAGAATCATGTGTCCTTGATAATGAAACTTTGCCTCCAACTACAATTAAACAAGCAGGATTATCACAAAACTCAGTTGCGTAGTCATGGAGAAATGGCACAGTTACTTGTGGAAAATGTAATAAAAAGGTCATAATTCGCATACATACAGTCGAAAGACTTAGAAAAAGAAAATAGTATGTGTATTATTTAATATTAAATATATAGTTTCTATAACATGTAATTAGGCTTGCGTAGTAATATTTAAAATTGCGCTGATAATGCAATTTATTTATTTTTTAATGAATTCGATATTATTAAATTCTAAAATGTCTAGTTTAACCTGCCTTTCTTAGCTGACAATATATTTGGGCCCTTATTAGTAATAATTTCAAAACTCGGGCCTCTATTTGTAATTATTTTTATTTTGGGCCCTTATTTGTCAGTTTTGGGCCCTTATTTGTAATTTCCCCTTAATTATATGATGCATCATAAACTTTGTTTGATTTGCTAATGCGAGTCAATAAAGTTTTGTGCCTTGTTTAATAAAAAAAAGATCAAGTACTATTTTACTTAAGTTCCCAAATATTAATTAATTGTAATTATATGATCAAGTTATTATAGAGCTGTGTTAGCCGTAAAAAAGGAGTGCAAAAAATCACATGATTTTTTGCAAATCTAAATAAATTATTTATAGGAAATTATCTAAATTTGATAGAAATTTTTTTGGTTTAATTCTGTTTGTTTATAGAGCAGTATGAACTATTAAAACTTACCAAAAATAAAAAGCCACTGTTATCCAAAACTACACCTTTTCAATTCACCAATTCAGCTTGTTAGCCTGTAGATTGGTCATCAATTAGCAAATTTTAGACTGCTACATTTTTTTGCACTCAACTAAGCATAATCTTCATTTCAAGTATTTGATCATCTATCACTAATTTCCATCTATGTATTACTGTAATACTGTATATAACTTACTAAAACTTCACTCAAAATATTTACTAAGCCTTTGCTCAGATTACCAATTAAACCTTGCTTAAATTATTTTTTTATAACCTTCGCTCAAATTATTTACTTAAGGTATTTTTTATATAACTTACTAAACTTTTACTCAAAATATTTAAGCCTTCACTCAAATTACTAATTAAACCTTGCTCAAATTATTTTTTTATTACTTTTACTCAAATTACTTATTGAACCTTTGCTTAAGGTATTTTTTATATAACTTACTAAAACTTTACTCAAAATATTTATTAAGCCTTCGCTCAAATTACTAATTAAACCTTGCTCAAATTATTTTTTTATAACCTTCGCTCAAATAACTTACTGAACCTTCACTTAAGGTATTTTTAGTAAAACTTACTAAACGTTTGCTCAAATTACTAATTAAACCTTGCTCAAATTATTTTTTTATAACTCAGGTTATTACTTACTAAACTTGGTAAATTATTTTTTATATAATTTATTAAACTTTCACTTAAATTTTGCTTTATATAGCTTACTTGAAAAAAATCGATAGAGTTAATTGTTTTTTATGTATAGTAAGGTATCTATCCTGCTCTATAGCTTGTATTAATTCCCAATTTCTTTATCCAGAACCTTTAGCCTTATTCGTGCTAGTTAAGTATTTGTTCATGAGTGTCTTCGTTGATGTGAAATTTTAGGCATTTTAAACATAAAACAGTATAAATAGAATTTTGTTACAGAACCTATTCACTTATGAATATCAACTAATACTGAGACTAATCTAAATTAATACTCTAAGTTACTAAACTGCATCAAACCTTAATAGTGAGGCTATGATTGTGGTGTGGTGAGACTAGGATTAGATATTTAAATATGGTATTTTATTTCCTATTTGGACTATTTGTTTCTATGTGTCTTCGCTCCTGTTACTAGCATGACTGCGTCGCGCAGCTACCTTATGAATATCATGAAGTGTAGGGTTATACGGCAAATTAAATGATGTGTGTCCGCAAAATCTTAAGTTTGATTGGTCGGCATGACTTATTCATCAAATTTTTTCTATTCCTTACACAATAAGTTTATCACTCTGTTATTTTTCACATTATAATAATATGGTATAGATCAGCAAATATAGGCGCAGTTATATATTACTATTTTAAAATACAAAAGACTACTAACATGTGCATTTTTAAAGTTACGATAACTAACGATATAAGGTAGCTGTGTGATGCTATTACATGACACCAGAAACGTAAATTTATGAATACCGTATAATGATAATATGGATATAGTGTAAAAATACCCAAAACATCCAATCTTGCTACTCATATATTTCAAATTTTGCAAATTAATATTTCATATAATTACGTATAAGATTTACTTATTTCACGAGATTTACAATGTTTGCTGAGTAGTAGCAATTTTTTAGAAATATCACAATTTTATATACAATTAATCAGTTTAATTGTTAAGATTTGATTTAATAGTACTGTAAATGGCCATATAAAAGACCCGGGTCTGTTACATTCTACTGATTTTAAAACTATAATAGACCCGGGTCCAGTACATGGCTGAGAGTTGTATCATCGAAAGTAAAAATTTGAAATACATACACACTTTGCATTTGTAACATAAGCATGGTTCCGAAACATGTCTATGAATGCACATTAATGCGCACGATTGAGGAATCATATGCACGTATTAAAACCATATCTATTTAAAAATAGTTATTGTAAAAATTATGTTACAAACCTTATTATTCCAGGATGTAGTTTACTAATGCATTTTATTAACGTTATTCATATTCTAGCTAGAAGACACATGGCATAAATAACACGTGATAATTTATTTTTAAAAATCATATCGATTCACATGCCTCGATTTTACATATTGATGATCAATTCATGATGACATTAATTCGAATGATTGGAATGTTGCAATAATTTCAGATGATCGCAGGTATTAATTACTCGAACCATGATAATTTATATATCTATGTAAATTTTCCCATGTTCAGGTCACATTTTTTCAGATATGACCAATAAAAAACGTTAAAGCGCACAAACCCAGAATTGAGTTAAGCTGCAGCTAATTGGCTTTAGTCAGCTTCGGCTATCAAAAATCCGTATTTGGTTAGTTCAATTTTGAAGGACAATAATAAAGTTGAACATTCGTTATGGTTAAACAAATCTCTTACTACGTATTATATATATAAATATATTGCTATGTGATGCAATATCATGAAGTTTAAGTTCAGATTCATTGTATTTAATGCATTGCCCAATCAGTTATAAGATTTTGCGGATGTACGTATATCACTAAAAACGAAATTATAGCAGATCAGTATGGTATAGGTGAGCAGATCAGTATAATACAGGCCAATTTTTAAAATTATACTATACGGATCTGCAAAATTATAGAAACTAACGCTCATATATATAATACCTGGTCCGTATAGTATTGAAAATCGGCATATACTATACTAATCTGCTCACCTATACTATACTAATACTTTCCTGGTACGTACCGTACGTCATACATATACATGTACACAAATTTAGAAATCCCAAAGTCATGAGATTTAATCAACCAATCAATGCTCAGATTTTGCTGTCTCCATTTAACTCTTTAGTAAACCATACTCTTCGTACTTTGTACTATGTTCCCGGTAAATCCATGTTTATAAAACATACCCTTATAGTAACACATAATTTGTATATTGCTTCACCAATGTTTTTTAAGTTAACTCTATACCCGAGAACCTTATTTATTAAGTCAAAAAAACTTCGTTCTCTAATCTTTTGTAGTTCGAAGAAGATCTTCAATTGAAGTTAAAGTAGTTTAACCCCTGTAATATGACAACTTATGGCATATAACATACTTAAACGGCTGTTATTTTTTCCAATGCCCGACGATCAACTAACAACAAGCCCATTTCAAATATGCTAACGTTCCATTTTGAGTGCCTTAACTGCTAAGTAATTTAATAGTTATAGTCAAGACTTTTATTTATTGAGCTAAATATGCTTTTTTTCAATCTTTTGTAATTCGAAGATCTTTATCTGAAGTTAAAGCACCCTAGCTTCGCGTATGATCTAACCAAATGCAGGTAAGTTCCAATCATCAAAATTACTGCCAACATGCTGGTTTATTTATAAATAGTTGCTAATAACTTACTTTCTGGTATATGACGAGTATAAACTAGGCGTATGGGCTTCAAAGCCAAAACTGACAAAAAAAAGTGAAACAAAAATGCGAAAACACTGACAAATTGATAGTGGAAATGACATTGGTAAGGATAACAATGAAAGCAATGGCATTAGTGCTAGTAGTAAATGTACTAACACCACACATTGACTTCAGTAACCTCAAATTCGTACAACCTTGTATTATTCTTTCCTAAGTCAAAATTATGTGTGGGATATTTGTTTATTGAACTAAACGAATGCGAACCTTTGGCATTTCGTAATTCGAATTAAAGTTACAGTACCCTAACCCTGTAATATGGTATAGGTACATTGTGCAAGTGCCTCACTTTTTTTTTTCAACAAAAAAAGCTATATTAAAACACCATACGTTTGAGATATAAACTCTGGTAAAAACCGGTAACTGGTTCTGTATTAGTTTTCTATTAATTTTCACCATTTTTTTTTTTAACAGAACTAACGACCTTTTAGATAGTGATGCGAAAACCAAAAACTAATTTAACAGTGCTAGTCTATATTTATTTTTATTTTTAATTCTTCGCTTTTCTTTCAACAGTAACTAAACTTTTTTCTTTATGTAGGTACTGAGAAATTGCGAATCGAGCTTGAGCAGAAGTTGATAACTGTTCTAACTGTAAATACACATTTTCTTCCACTTAATTCTTTTCTTTAACTCATTTTACCTTTTTAGTTCCAGAACATGAAATCGCGCATTGGCAGTGATTTGAACGTAAGCGGCGTAAACTGAAAACTATTCTAAGGATAAGTGCTAGTTTTTTGCTCAATTTTTTTATTTTGATAGAAAATTAATCTTTCTTTTGTAGGTTGTTTGTTGAACACAAAATTACCAGTTTTTTTTTTTGTTTTTTTTGTTTTTTCAGCAGTATACTAATCATTCTAATTCTAGATCGGCTCGTTGAAATGTGTAATCAGCATTGATAATGAAAATTCAGCTTGAGAGGGAACTGGCCTAATGATATGTAGCAGCTCCCTTTTTATTGCCTTATATTTAATTTCTTTAATGAGAATTATTTTTTATAGGCTTAGGGTGCAAATTCGACATGAGACGATAGAGATTTTAGCCTTTGAATTGTGAACATAATTATGGGTTTCTGGTTTTGTTTGAGGAAAGGGTGATCAGGGACACAGAAAAAGTGCGATTTTATTTATAGGATTTGAAAATCCTATAAATAAAATTGCATTTTTTCCGTGTCCCTGAGGGTGATATAAATTTGAGATCATAACATAGTCACTATGGCATAATTATTGATATTGTAGTTGAGTTACGAGAAGTGTTGTATACTTGTACGGGAATCAATGAATACAATGATATTACTAATAATATATTTTAATTATATAATAAATAATAATTTTATTATCGCGGTTTTCGAAATGGTTGACACTAAAATATTTTGTATACTCACTGTATACTGATATAGAATTATCTAACCCTAAAAAATTTTTTTGTATACTTCAAATACAACTAATATATTTAAAGTATACAAAAAATTTTTTTAGGGTTAGATGATTTTATATCAGTATACAGTGAGTATACAAAATATTTTAGTGTCAACCATTTCGAAACCCGCGATAATTAATCAACAATAATAATTTAAAAACATTAAATATAAATTTTTTTTTTATAAACTGTAGAATATAGTATACATTTTATTAATAATATTCATGGTTATAATCTTTTAATACATTATTTTTAAAATCGTATTGAATTATTTAAAGACTAATGCTTAGGTCCTTGAACGATTTGAATCGACGTAGTTGTCATTCGTTAAACCAAAACAATTGTAACAAAGTGCAGTGATTATAAGTCACCAAGCAATGACCCATAATGCCTCTTGTAACGATCCCAAACGTGCATTAACTTCGTGATGTCTTGACCATTTCGCTCTATGTCCCACGTCTTTCTTATGCCTACCTTTAGATTCCATTGATCATTAATTTAAAAAGTCTGATATTAGTACAACACATTTTATGTGAAAGATCCCAATCCATATACATATATTACCTGTTATATTTACCGCCCGATCATAGACCGATTGCTCTGCCCTACAAAAATAAAACAAGTCAATAAAGTATAACCGGAACGAAAAATGAAACTCAAAAAATTTCTACTACAAGAAAGTCATTAATCTCAACTCGTAGGAAATTTGAACCATTCTATACCCATCCTAAGAGATTCGATTAATTTCGCTTTGCTATTCTTAAAATGCTGCCCCAAAAAAAAGATCAAGAATTATTTTAATAATAAATAATCACATGTATCCAATTTCAATAATTTTTTTATTTTAATTCTATAGACTTAACAAAATTAAAATAAAAAAATGCTTCATTGACTTTAAATTAATGATTGTTGGTTTAAGTTAAAAAAAGAAAATTTACTGATTTTTTGTAAAATTCAAATGTTTTTTTAAAGATTTAGTGAAAATTTCTCAACAACTAAAATGATTCGGAAATGATATCTAAAAAATAATTGATTGATGAATCAAAATGATATCGAGGGATTTAAAGACTAATGATGATAGATAGATTCTATCATCTAATACATTTATAACTAATATAGTAAACAGCTGATGCCGGTGATGCCAATGGTGGCGGGGTTTCCAATTTTCTCGCGTCGAACTAATACTTTTCTTGACCAAAAGTTCTTCCAAACCGAATCATGTGACCAAGTTCCAGGAAAGTACAAAAGACTGTTTCTCAAGAATTCCAAGTCTTAATAGAATGATGTGAATTTAAAGTCAATTCCGACCATCAAATTGAGTCTCACAGGGTTTTTATTAAAGTTACAAGTCGAAATTTCAACGATAAGTATTTACTTTATTATTTCTTTTCTATATGATAACAAGGGACATGGACTTGTCCTTCTTTATTAATTTTTCAGCGTTTTTATACATTTTAGTTTTTTATAGCGTCGACGTTAAGTATTTAGCGTCAGCGCTAATAATTTAACATCTATGCTAATCTTTTGATGAGAACATTAAAATTTTGGTGTCAACGCTAAAAATTTGGCGTCGAACCACGCCTCGTAAGCCCCATGCAATTCCCAAATTTGCATAATTAATTTAACTATTGCCAAAAGACATCTACCGTATAACCGCGAAATAACGCGCAGGGGCGTTATTTTGAAGTTTGGCCCGAATTAAGCTTAATTTAGGCCGAAAATTGAAATTACACCCCTGCGCGTTATTTCGCGGTTATACGGTATATTACTATATCGAGCATTGTTATCAAATGGAATTGGCGCGTGATGACATAATACATTCGAAAATAAAAATAGAATAAAATAAAAATAAGAAAAATATATGTATAATTGCTAAGTATAGTTTTAATCCATAACATTAGTGTACTCTAATATTGTACAACTGTATCCCTTACACCGTTTTGCAGGAAAATTTGCCTGCAATTTGCATTTTCTCAATAAATTATTAACCTAAGGGTACATGGTATCATAAGAAGACTAAATCGTTTTAGCACACAACCTCTCTATCCTTTTATTTCTTCGTTCACTTTTTTAGGAACTTTAAAAACCATGTTCATGTACTACCTCAAAATGTCCGATATATTTAAATGGTATTAATCTTCGGACTTTTGATGTATTTGTACGTAATGCCGATTAACAGCGCAAACAATTTTGGGGGATTAAAAACATGATGATGATTGGGTATCTATCTACCGGCAATTCGGCTTACGGTGTAAGGGATAACATATAAAAATATAATTATTTGTCACTTGTTTATATGTTTAATTAAAGAAATTGATCAGTTAATTGATCGGCTATAGCCGGCTATTATTCGATAGTTGATAGCAGGATAACCGACCGTGGCTGACCGAACACATCCCTAGTTGTAATTGCCATAATCGTTGTAATTGCTGAATAGATTGCAATTGCCGTAGCAAATAAGTGTTCGATATAATTATGATAATAACAATCGAATTATTAAGTGTAGTAATTCTATAAGCATCACCACACCTGTAAATTTTTGAAAAATAAAGTAATGCCTTATGTTTATACTTTTAATTTCGATTTCTCATTAAATGCCTTGTCGTCATAAATAATTTGATCGGATTGTAGCTATTATCTTTGCTTATAAGTAATTCATCCTGCTTGACTAGATTTAACTAGACGCATTACATATATTACAGCCATTACACAATTCCTACCATTATACCAATTACGACCATTACACTCATTACAGCAAAAAATTACAACTTTAGATAAAGGTTGCAACCTTCCAACTTCACTGAACCTATTACGGCAGGCAACCTTAATCAATAGAAACGTTAAGAATAATAACCAACTTCTTGTCGACATTGGATATTTCAAGAAGGATACGAAAAAAATCCTAATCTCTATCGATAGATAAGTTAACATCTTACCTATTTCGTCAAATCTCATCAAGGTCAACGAATATTCGGAAGAAAGTATCGATCAGTCTGAAATGAAGGGCTTAAAAGATTATCAACTGCAAAAGAGTACATAATTTATCGAAGAAAATGGGTAAAAAGAAATAAAGTATTGTTCATTAGATATGTATTGCAAATTGCATTAAATAATGCTTTATTATCGTTATACTGTAATTGAAAAATAAAACTTTAGTACGTACGTAAAAAGAAAAAAAAAGTAAAAAAAATTCGCCATTTTCAGGAACATCGTCCGAACTAAACCTGGTGTGGTGCACACATTACACAACATGGCCACATTTGGTATTATTATTGCTCGATCATCTGACTTTATACCAACAAAAACTGACTGATTTTATTTACAACGCTGAAAAACATATGGGATAAGGGCTCGCTACCCCAGTGGCTCTAACATACATAACCCAAATACATAATTTCAGAAACATAAACTTATTAACAATAAACAAAAGAAACACCAATTATGCTTCACATATCCCACAGACGAAGGGACAATCCAAAACAACTCAGATTCAAATGCTTTCATATAAAGAGAAAATGTCATTCCTTCCATAGCTGAAAAGAGCATATACTCATGCCAATATAGGCAGGTTCTCATTCTTATTATGGCCTTGTCACTTTGAGCCGCGGGCCAAGAAATAAAAACTGGTCCTTGCACTGCCACCAGCAGCCGCGGAGCCACATACCAAAACGGTCCTTGCACTGCTACTGCAGCCGTGGAGCCTGATAAAACAGCAACAAGATATCAACATTGCTTACTTAACTTCGGGAGGGTAAGGGAGGGCGATAGAGCCAGCCTTCACAAGGCGAGCAATAGCGAAAAGAAAGATAACTTTCTTTACTGAAATTATCTACTTTAAATACCCACTCTTTTCCTATCACTGATTTCTCCTTGATTATCGCCAATATCCCTTATGAAACGTGAGCATAAGGTGTAACACAAAATCTAAAGCCAAAATTAAATTATTTAAAGTTAGGTTAAATTAAGTTTTGGATAAAGTATTTGCGGTATTAAAAATTTTGACGTTCGGATTGTGTGTACCAAGTTGGTGCGTCGCAGTGGCTAGAAAATATTTAATTCTTTTGGTTGGCAGAATTTAAAATTCATAACTTTAGATACTAACGTTGATATATAAATTCTTTATGTATTACGTAAAAACATTAATTTAGTATTTTTTATAAATTGTATTGCTTTATTACTTTTTTTTTTTCTTTTAACCTTTCATTTTTTTGTTGTACTAAAACTCTTCTTTATTGCAGTATTGAATTGAAATGAAAAAACTAACAGTTTGTCCATTAACTACGATGAAATAGAAAATCGTATCCTATAAACTTATTCAAAATGCTTAATAATAGCTAATGATTAAACCAATAATGAATTAATTTCACCTTTACAGTTCGTATCTGCTACAACGAATTAAATTAACCTATACACGCACGCACGTGTTGTAACGAATTGTTTATTTGTTTCACAAAAAGCAAGACAAAATTGTAAACATATTGTTGTAACGAATTATTTATTTGTAAACGTATTCGGAATTTACATATGGGCTAATTTCCGATTATTGGGCTCTGAATAGAGTCACTAAATTCAGTTTAAACCCCTTGTTTGATTATTTTTTATTGGTCTAACGTATTGTTAGGGTGATTGATTTGATTTTTCGAGGGCCTTTTCTGCACAATTATGCAAGAAGGATATAACGAATATGCATTTAACCCATTAGATTATCTTAAAACCCATTAGATTATCGTCTAATTATTAGCCTAGGCCTACCTAGATATGCTGTTTGACTTTGTTATTGTTACCGTATAGTTCCAAAAAATAAGCACCCCATAATTTTTTTATATCCGAAAATAAGCACCCCTTTTAATAGTTATCAGATTAGAAACTGGTTTAAAACCGGTTTTCTTGTTCATTTTATATCCGAAAATAAGCACCCCTATAATAAAAAAGGGGTGCTTATTTTTGGAACTATACGGTATGTGTAAATGGTCAAAATAACCCTTTCACCTCATTCATTCAGACAATTGTATTGTCAAACAACTTGACCAACTATAAAAAATTTTTAGGGTATGTGGCTCTCTCTCTTGCATTACTATACATATTAGCCCATATGATTTCACAAAATGTCAAAACAACATTGTCAACGAATTTTGTTCTAGATATTCTGAAATTCAATACTATTCAGCCACTATAGCGCACAAACCTGGTACGCTCTGGATGCAAAATTTTGTATGGCATAAACAAAAATAAGCACGTGTTTGTATTGTTATCAGTCAGGAATAAGCACTATGTTATCATGATGTACATTTTTTATAAAACCTATACAGTAAATGTTATATAAAATTTTTTATATAGATTTACAAATCTAATGTATACTTATATAATTGAAGTTTTTATATGTATGATTTATTTATTATTATTTACATAAAAATAAAAATTATGTAAATATTCTTCCTATCCATATAAATTATTTTAGCTATTTCACAAAAGTGACTAACGTATAGGCGCGTAATAACGCACATGGGCGTTATTTCGAAATTTCAAGTTTTTTTAAAAATGCCATATTTTACTCAAAATAACGTACACCTCCATATGAACCAGATTATTATTCAAGAAATTAGTTGAAATTTTTTCAAAATTAGCACAATTGATTCGAGTTATCGCGCATGCGCGTCCCGAAATAACGCACAGGGCTCGAAATAACGCGCCTATACGGTAAGTAACCAGTGTTCGATATACTAAGTAAAAATGATCAGCATACCCGAAACCATTTCCAAACTCCTAATTAAACTTTAAAACCTAACTCTAGCATTAATATTTAAATTTAAAATTTTTGCAATGTTACATAAATCAACATAGAAATATATATAGATTTATTCAAATAACTAAATCTACATTGGGTTCATAAAGTTGAGCTTAAATAAAAATTCTACATAACTTAATGTAAAATTTTAAATAGATCAATGTAAATATGTATTCCGTGATGGTATTTAATGAATTGAAGTTATTGTTGTTACATAAACGCAAAGATATATGAAACAGAAATTGGTAATGTTAGAGGATTTTAACAAGTTGATGGCTGTTATAGAAATAGAATTGGTGTACTAAAAGACACACAACGAGCTAATCACTGGTATCAAATAGAAAGAGATGTAGAAAAAAATAAACAAATTATCGTATGAAGACAATGATGGATTCCTTACAACGAATTTCAAGATATAAAAGAGATAGGAAAAGGTGGATTTACAATAATAAATGCATGGACATGGATCAAAATAAACGGCCCAAGACAACTGTTATTACTCACAAAATTGCTATTGGCTTGATAGGTGAGTCAGGATGATGATAACGAAATCAACAATTCTTAAAAAACTGATAAAATTAAACTTAATATTCAATCACATGTGTACATAAGTGTCTAAAAATATTTTACTCTTGGGTAATTTCAAATAATCTAAATTATTTTGATACACGAATTATAAATAATTTAGTTGTCGAAAAAAGATTTAAGCTTGGAAATTCTAGAAGTCAGGATATTTATGTCAAAAAGTTTGGTGTGTCGAAAATATTTTAATGTATAAAAATTAATATGTCAGAATATCTATTGTGCTAAAAATAATAGAATATCCTGAATTTCCTTTGCATAACTCATATATTGTAGATAAGCAGAATATTAAAAGAAAAAATTAGGTTCAATTAGATTTGTTCTGTGTTATAGATATTAATTAGCTATTTCAATTTAAAAATACTTCTTAATTAATAATTTTCACGATCTAAAATAAAACCAATATTAATACCGTTATAATGTCCTCTCTATTAATAAAAATTTTAAAATTTCATTAAATCGAAATTTTATCAATATATTCACTTTAACAAGAGAATTTTATATAGGTTAGTTTTAAATCAACTCTACTTATTGAGATTTAACCTTCACTACATTAAGAGTTTGTTATAAGTGAATACGGAGTATTTTAAATTCAATTGATTTTGAATCTACTTAATTAGATTTTATATCCTAAAACGGTTTAAGTAAGAATTGAAATTATACTATCGATGTATAATATTAGCTTATTCGGAATTATAGTTGTTGTTTATTGCATATAATAAATTAGAAGTTTAGATTTAACTTTTTTCATTTTATAATTGTTTATGTCAGTTAATGATAAATGTGAATTGATTCTATCGCTTCATGTACGTCATTTTCAATTTTTTAATATTCAAGTAATCCTAGTAATATAAGTTTGTTTATACCGTAGGTTGTATTAAGAATTTTGCTTTACTGTGAATGAAAAGGTTTCTTCTTTTTTTTTTTTTTATAGATATTTAATTGAAAAAATAAGTACAATGATATATATTTGTTTACTTAAATTATTACATTATAAGTTATTACATGCCTCAAATTATTACATCACCATCATAATGATATCAATTTATGATATTTCAGATCCACATATTAGATATCTACTTACAACAATACACCTATTCAAGATTATAAGATCATGAAAAAATGTTCAATTTTGCACTTCTAAAAATTTCAAGTATTAATGACCATCTAAATGACAAAATGGAAATATTTTTCCAATACTGAGTTTGGATACTAAACAACGGGATGAAAATATTTGCATTCTAGCTATCTCTACACCCAGAGAACAACTTAATAATCATATCGGCGGATTTGTGGAATTTGGTAAATAGAAAAAAACCATGAGCTGTAACTCTGGTCAAATTTGCGGATCAATTGGCCTGGTTCGAAATTATTTGACTTCAAAGTTGGCTCATGAGTTTTTCTATTTATCAAATTTTCACAAATCCGCCGATATGTACAGAAAACGTTTTGTATTAAAACGTAGTTGCTTTAACTATTTTTTAGAAGGAACGTACTGTATATTCGTGTAATATCTATTCATGACTAAAATAATTTCATACACACCGTACTGCTTTGATTATTCTCCACCGCTGTAAAACACAGCTGGCCATTTCGTTTTAGATCTAAGTCTTTTTTAATTGGTATGGTACACTAAGTAATTGAATATTTACATCAAAAATTGATCAAGAAATTCGGGTTCAACTCGCGTAATGTTTGTAGATTGATTAATTTTTAAGGTATGAACGAAATGAATGCAGGTTTGGGTTACAAGTTTCGAAAAATCAACAACTGTCAATCCCCGGACTTTTCATAAAAGAAAATTTATTGGTTAATTTTAAAAGTTGAAGTTGCAACAAGCAATGTAACATTTATGTCTATATTGGTAACTTTAAGCAGCGATCGATTTCACAACGCCTTGCTAACAAATTTGCTTGCAAATTATCATTTCTAAATGGCTTATACTAAGCAAATTTCGACTTAAAACTCTAACTCTCAGTCAAGAACTACAAACAACGAGAAAATTGAGCAACGTAAAATTAACTTCCAAAATTCTAAGCGATATAACTCGAATTAAGGTTTTCGTACGGATGTTCACTTGACGTTAACTATAATAACTTGTACCCCTCATGGTGATAAAAATTATATAAAATAATAGTACGCTTGCATTTAATCTCTAATTCGGGTTTTTGCTTTTTATTGTATTTAAAAAATCATAATAATTCAGTTTATCATGAAAAACTCAACTGATTTAGACCCTTATACTCTTGGATGCAGTTATGGGATAGGGGGATGGGAAAGGATGACCATAAAGCGTTTGTTTATTATCAAAAATCTGCTGAGTAATGTTAAAGGAATATTTCAGGTTGGCCAATGCTATTATTATGGAAGAGGAGTTGAAAAGAATTAATACAAGTATTTTATATGCAATCAAAAAATGTGCAGAGAAAGGTGCTGCTGGAACATGTAATGTTGGATATTGTTATCGAGATGGAATTGGAGTTGAAAAGGATGAACATAAGGCTTTCATTTATTATCAAAAATCTGCAGATATGGGGGACGCTGTTGGAACGTATATTGTTGGATATTGTTATCGAAATGGAATTGCAGTTGAAAAGGATGAACATGACGCATTTATTTATTATCAAAAGTCTGCAGAAACGGAGGACATCGAGGTGCTTTGTAATCTTGGAGAGTGCTACCAGAATGGAATTGGAGTTAAAAAAGATTTAAAAAAAAGCTTTTGAATTATATTCGAAATGTGCTAAACTAGATAACGTTGGTGGGATAAAGAATGTTGGGTATTGTTATCGAAATAGTACTGGAACAAAAAAGATTTAAAAGAGGCCGAGTATTGGTTTCGAATGTATGCATTTTTTTTTTCAAAAAATCATTATGTAAGATACTAAAGATTTATTTATTAATATAGGGAAAAAATAAATTTCAAGGTATTTTTTTAGGTATTTTTTTTTTATTTTGCCAAATTTTACAATTATTTGATTTATACATATTAAATAGAAATAAAGAAATTCACTTATTTTGATATTGATGACAGCGTGAAAAAAAATACTGGATGACGAAAAGTATCAATTATTATGGATTCCATACAATAAATTTGAAAATATTCAAGAAATTGGTAATGGAGGTTTTGCAACTGTTTATCATGCTAAGTGTCAAATTCAGTATAAGGTTTCTTATGTTAAATATTCTTTCGCAATTAAAAAAATTCATGATCAGGATTTTTTCGACGAGGTACTTCATAATAAATAGAAATAAAGAGATTCACTTATTTTGATATTGATGACAACGTAAAAAAAAATACTGGATGACGAGAAGTATCAATTATTATGGATTCCATACAATAAATTTGAAAATATTCAAGAGATTGGTAATGGAGGTTTTGCAACTGTTTACGTATCATGCTAAATGTCTAATTAGTTATAAGAATTGTTCTGAAATATATTCGTTCGCAATTAAAAAATTCATGATCAAGATTTTTTGACGAGGTAAATTTATAATGGTTTGTTTAATATTTAAATTTATTATTAATAATATTTTTTTTAAAAAAAAAGTTGAAGGCGTTTTGTGAAATCGGATATAAAAATCCATCGTTCTTGAGATGCTACGGATTATCGAAAGACAATTTAGGAAATTACGTACTTATTTTGAAATACGCAGAATCTTCACGAAGTGTCGCAAATGAAATGGGAAGAAAAATTAAATTTATTAAGTTGCATAACATCAGATCTTGAAACAATTCATTCACAAGGATTAGAACCTCGAGATCTTCATAGTTTAAACATTTTGCAAGACGATTTGGATAATGCTTATATTACAGATTTGGGACTTTCTAATACAAAAAATGAAATATATGGAGTTTTACCTTATGTAGCCCCAGAGATTTTAAAAGGAGAGCCCTATACACAAGCAGCCGATATTTATTCTTTGGGTATCAATATGACAGAAATATCAAGTGGAAGAAGGGCTTTAGATGGTTATAATTTTGACGAACTCGCGATAAAAATTTGCCACGGATTACGACCAGAATTTATATCTGGTACACCTGATTGCTATATTGAATTAACCAAGCAATGCATGAATTCAAATCCGAAAAGACGACAAACTATCCGATCTATTAATAGTTTAATTACTTATTGGATTGAAGAAATAGAAAACTCTGATGATGAAATTAAAATAAAAAAACAATTTCTAGAATCTGATAAAATTAAACCTATTATAGAATCACCAAAACATCCGAATGTTAACTACGTCAGCAAACCCATCAATTCACGAGAGATAACAAACAGATTATCTAATTTGCTTGAAATTCCTGACGATTATTAAGTCAGAATTATGCTATTCACATATTTTTTACTCAAAACTGTTGATAGGAATGATAGAATATAATTTAAAATAAACAAATTATTTGTGCTAATATATAGTATACTGTATTAAACGTGGATATAAGTTGTAACACAAACTCTAAAGGCAGAAAAAAGGTTATATTAAGGTATGAATAAAGTATTTATGGTACATCGATATATTAAAAATTTTGTATGACATAATTGTTATCAGTTAAAGAACATGCACTAGTCATCATAAAGTACATTTTTTATAAAACTACGCACGTATAATACCTATATAGTTTTATAATGTTATATAATGTTATATAAAATTACGTAAATTTTTATTTATATCTTCATAGCTATTTTCAAAACTGACTAAGGCAATCAGTGTTCGATATATGAATCAGAAATGAGTTATGTTAAAGAAACTTTCTAAGTTGGTGGCTGTTATAGAAATTGAATCAGTGTACTGGAGATATACAACGAGCTAATCATTAATTTAAAATAGAAAAATTGTAAACAAAATAAGCAAATTATTATATAAAAGTATTGATGATAATTTGAAAAAAGTTGTATGTAATGAAAGGTACCAATAGTATGGATTCCTTAAAACGAATTGATTGCGAAGAAAGTTTCGACATGTACTGAGTGATTCATGGTTCAATACTGTAGTTAAAAAAAAAGAGTGAAATAGTGATTGTGCAAAAATTTGGCGTCCAATGACTAATTAAACAACAATGATAACTTAATTTTTGTCTAAAAATTGCTAATTTGAGTTTTTTGCGATACTTGTTTTTTTATCGCTTTGATTTTTTACTTCACATTTAGTATGTTACACGTTGACCTCACAATCGGGTTTAATAAAAATCACAGGACGCCAAATTTTTGCGCTATCACTATTTCACTCGTTGAAAAAAATATTGAACTCATTTATATGGTGCTTAAATTCATTCATCGACAAAAGTACAATTAATACAGGTTTTTTCGACCTATTTCGTTTTTTAACCAATCAAATTCGTCTAAATACCAATCAAATTCGTGTTTCAATC
>CAJVPY010001856.1:0-17941 GCA_910591965.1 Dentiscutata erythropus | reverse complement strand
ATTAAAAAATTTAAATATTAAAAAAATTAGTAAAAATCTTCGCAGGCAAATTTGCCTGTGTTACAATTTAAAGGATAGTTGTCTTCTTTGCAGCCTTTTTCTTCTTTTCTCTATTTTTTTATTTTCATTTAGTTTAAACTCCTTCTTTTTAGTATTTTCTTTTGTTTCTTAAATTTTTAATTATTCTTTGATAGAATTCTTCTATATAAAAAACTAGAAAAAGGAAATTAGGAAAAAAAATGATTATGATAAACTGGTAAACTATATTAGTGATCTGGGGTAGGTTTTTCTAAGATAGAACAAACCAAACTAGTAAGACTAAAAAAATCTTTGGCAAATCACACATAGGTATTAAATATTTAAATACTTTATAGTAACTAGATAAGCTATGTTTTAATAATAAGTAGTTAATTCTATAATATAAAAAATTTGTTTTTCAGGATATGATTTAATTATCAATAAAGCATTAGAATCGTGACATAATTATCAAAAATTAAAAAACAATAAATATACAAATATTAAAAAATTTTTTTAAAACTAATAATAGCTTGCTATAGCATATACATATAATAGCAAAATAATATTTTTTTTTTTTTAGTTATAAATAAAGAAATCAAAAATATATATCGTAAGCAGAAATAGAATTTAAGTTGATTTGAAATTTTTAAGATCAGGGTTGGGATTTTTAGTATAATTATTCCGGTTTAATTTAAATAGATTCCGAACCTATTACTGTATTATGATTCTATTCCCACTTACAACATATATAACAATATTTTCATTATACTATATATATATATAAATTGACTATTATAAATAATATAAAGCTGTGATGTTTTATCTAGAAAACGAAAGTTCTGATATACAAATTACACAAACATGTAATGAAAATTCAAAGTTGCATTATTGATATTTATATTAATAATGCATCAAAAAAACCCGATTTCGGGTGAGTGAATGGAGTGAACGAATAAACAAATATTAAAAATTACAGTTTAAAGTTCTTCATTTCTCTCTGGACTAGTCATCAAATGGTTAGTTTTTTTTTTTTTTCTTTTGTATCTTTGTTATAATAATTCTGCATAGTTCTGCGTAATACCGGCCCGTTTCCGGAAAATTTTGGCTATGGGTTGAAGTTGTTAATACAAAAAAAGAGTTGCATAATTATGTAACATTCTAAAGAATCGGATAAATATTACGAATTAGCAATAGTTTAAATTAAACCTGAATAAAGTTATAACGAGTTGATATCTTGTTAAAAATTTAATGAAGGAGTAGTAAATGAAAATTCACCTGAATATCATAAATTCCTCGAAAGATTGTTAGTTAAGCCACACGCTATACCACATATATTTTAACTATTTAAGTAGAAAGAAAGTCAAAATAAGAATTGCCATTTTAAAAATAATGGTCAGTGATATGAAGAAATTCAATAATTAACTGTGGGGTTAAGCAAATATTGTCGGACAAAGATGGTAAACAAAAGCCAACACGGGTAAACATTGTGCAGTAAAAAAACCAATTATTTGAAACGTTGATTTGTCGATTTTCAAATGTCAAAAACACACATGTGCTTATTGCGTCAAAAATCTGAACTAAGCCAAAATAAAAAAGATCAACAAATATAGAAGTATGAGGCGTTTAACGTAGGGGAATCGGATACAGTTTTACAATCGTTTACACAGCGGAGTCGTGCGATAACCGAGTTTAGCAAGTCGATTACTCTTGACCCGGTATTGTTTGTTAACGGTGTAATACTAAATTCGAAAACCAGATGGTAAATGGTTATTCAAAGATCCCAAACTTGGAAGGAAAAAATGCACAAAGTAATAATGAGAAATCATATCGATATCTTAGCAGTAAAAGAAATGAATATTTTAAAATACGCTAATAAAGTTTTTGGATATTTTTAGCACATGTTCTTTGTGGGATATCCTTAACCTTGTTAGTTTACAAAGAAGGTCGTATTGGATGGAATGTTGATGTATGATTACGAACATCTGTATCGCATATCATCGCGTGGTCTGCTGGATACCCGATATAAATTTCATATTGATTATATTGATTGAATGCTAATAGTCACCAGACGCGTTTTCAAGACAAAATCAAAGATGGAAAGATTTGAAATTTTCATTTTTTTAGAGTGCAACGCGTAGAGAAATTGAACCAGAATTAAGAATTGTATCAAATATCAAAATGGAAGTGTAAAAGTGAAGTAAGTGACAAAGTGTGATTCAACCTTGTAAAATGATCCGTGCTGTTAACTCATGGTAATGTACTTATGAATATATCTTTATTGATGGCAAAAAAATAAATTTAAAAATCAAGAATTGCGATTTAATTATTACGCCATATTTACGGTACAAGGCGGAGACCCTGCACTATCTCCACATCTTCTTATCAACCATCAAGAATAATGGAAGCTGCAGTCATTCATCCAGGTTCATCGCAACATGTCTCATGCTTTAAAACGATAAATATATGATTTTATTGGCTCACCCTATATTTTTTTTTTAATCAAAGACGTATATACAATATAACTATATTAGGTAAGAATGTGTTGCTTCTTTAAGTAAAATTCATCTGACGAACATGCGAATTTGGATAAAAAAGTATCATTTTCACGAGATAACAACACAAAATAAACAAGTAATCCATTTATTATTGTATCGCGAATCTAATTTCGATAATAAAATATGTTATCTAAAAAAAACTTGTTGGTTACAAGAAACATAAGCTTATGATGACTTCAATGTTTAATAACCCGATTCCCATTATTTCTCTTCCCCGCTCGCCATGCTAATGTATTTTGAATTGCACGTTGTTACATATCTCTGCCACGCCGTTAAAAATTGAATTGAGCGGTTGTCATGGGATTGGTGTTTGAAATCTTAACTTTTAAGTTCATACCTGATCATCAACCGGTCATCCATCTGATTATTTTCAGGTGATACGCACAGTTATACCACAAAGTAACAAATACTCCTCAATTCAATATACGTAATCTCTTTATCTGCCTTTGTGGCTGCAATTTGCTTGCTTGTGTTATTTCGAAAGTCACTAACTTTTTTTTCCTTTTCCTTCCTCTTTTCTGTCCTTTTTTGCCTCATCATTCTATATATTTGTTAGTCCTAAACTTTAAAGTTTAGTTAGTGCCATGTTGCATGTGTATCTTTAACTCATCTTTTGATGAGGTCATCTATTTCCAACGTTAAGACAATTGAGATTTTATTGTACGCAAAAAAAAAAATTTTTTTATACATGAAAAACATGTGGTTAACATTCATCAGTCCCTGAATTTCTTGTTATATTAAAGGCAAAAAAAAAAAAAAAAAAAAGAGAAAAAAAAAAAAATAGGAAAAAAAAGTCTAAAAGTGTTAATATTAAAATCTTCGGAAACACGATGGTAAACCATTTCCTAATTAAATAGAAATTCACGCCTCTTTTACCGAATCAAGAATTCCCTAACACAACGCTGCAAAGCAGGTATTTGATAATTCAAATCCCGGGTCTGAATTCTTTTTTAACCCTTCTTCACCTTTTGACAATTTATCTTCTGGCCTGAAAGGACAAATTTTACGATAAAATATATAAAAATAAACATAATATTATTTGCATTAAAATTAAATCAACTTTCCTTCTGAAGAAGGGTTCCCTGCAAGCTGTTGGTACTTTTGAAAAAAAAAAAACCACAAAAAAAAAAAAACTTTTTTCGCTGAGCGAGAATAATTTTTTTCCTTTATCCCTTATAATAATATAACGAATCTTATAAACTTACATACTAAACGTAAACTTCAACCTAATAATGTCGTCTGAGCACGTCATCACGCCGGAAAGAGAGGCAACAATGCCAGCAGAAAGCATTGTGGATGGAAAAGATTTGTCCAACACGGCTCAAGAAGACTTTCTTTCCACTACTGTTGACAAGATTAAACAGGAACAGGACGATATCTTGGAAACTCCTCCTTCTCCTGGTTCGTTACAAAATCCTCCACCACCTTATTCACAATGGGATGAACTCAGCCTAGAACAATTATTAGAAAAAGGTAAAGAGCTCATCGGACATACTGAGTCTTTGGCTAATGGTGGAGGTGAACAAAAAGAACAAAAAGACGGTAAAGTGCTTGACAAGGTAAGAAGCCCCTCCCGAGTACGTGCCAACAATTTTCATACTTTGATGGCATTCTATTTTATTCTTACTTGCTAAATGTTTCGGTGATCTCGAATCTTTTTCGTCTCGAAATTTTTAAGCAAACAAATGACGTAATGCGTCCGAAATTTATTTTATAAGTAGTAAAAAAATTTTTTATCATTATTAACTCATAAAATTTAAATTATTTATTTTAGATGACCCAATTAGAATCTCTAGTATCGTCATTGCAAACTATCCTGAACGATCAAACATTTGCTATGCATGACTTGAGATCACAATTATCAGAGTTAGTACTTTATATTTTCTTTGTATTAAATATTATACCTGGCATAATAATAATAATGTGATATTAATAATAATTATTATTATTAATTGTATTAGCATTCAAATTGTTCTTCAAAAAATGCAAGACAAGCAAGAAACGATAACTAATGAAGAAATAATGAAACAAGTGGCTACTATGAAGGTATTATTATAATTATTAAGTTTTTAGATTAGATACTGTAAAATAAAATATATATTAATTTATAATTATATAATTATAATAATTGATCTCACACTAATCTATTTATTCTTAAGGCCCTTACTGAGAATATTATCACATCAAATGAAGTTAAGCGACAACTTGATGCTGGTGTCGCTGCTGCTGCGGCAGTAGCTGCGAGCGCTGCAGAAACAACATATGGTGCTGAAGAAGCTATATCTGTTTCTCAACTTCCAATCGAGAGAACCAATTTAGTTCCTATCACATCATCAGAAATTTTGAATGTGTCACCTACCACTGTTCAACCCACTCCATCATCTCGTCAAACTTCTCGAGTACCGTCTCGAGCCCCATCTCGAGCTCCATCTCGCGTTCCATCCAGAACTACTTCCCGAGCTCCATCAAGAGCACCATCATCTTCTAGACCAGTATCACGTGCGGTATCACCGGCTCATACTCCCTCGTTGTCTAGATCATCATCTAGATATAAACTTGATCTTCCGACATCAGAACATAAGAATGATATTCCAAAAATAGAAGAGGGAAGTGATGAAGATGAAGAACTAGATGAAGCTAATGATCCCTCATTTAATAAGATGCGTGATTTATTAAATTTCATGATAAATGAAGCACAAGAAGCCGTGGAAAAACCTGTTAAAGGTCGTGAGAAGAAGAAACGTGCCCCTTCAACTACAAGTCAACAATCATTTGATTTGGGGGATATTAATAATCTGATTGATGAAATTGAAGAAGAAGATGAATACGAGTATGACGAATCAGATGATGATGAAGATGATAAGGAAAGCGAAACTAGAAATGAAGATGAGGAAGATGATGAAAATCGAGGCAGAGGCCTTAGAAGAGAAAAAGCTCATAAACGACAAAAGAGTGTACATGAAGAAAGATTTGAACAAGGAATGTTGGAATTTAATAAGAGCATCGCAGATTTTACCTCTTTCGTTGATGAAATAACTACAGATAATGTGCAAGAAGAATATGATCCCTATATACAAGATCCTTACATACAATATACAGATTCAACGAGAACGCTCATAGAAAATCCAAGTGAAAATCTTGCAGACCTTGATGATTTCTCGCAACAGTGCCGTCTTCTTACACGTGCACTTATCCTTCCATTCTTGCATGCGACTCACTCTTTCATGTCAGAATCACTTAAGACTACTAATACGAATTCACCAAGAAGCATGACAAGTACTACTAGGACCTTTATGAATCTCATGTACTGGACATTCTTGTTCACTCTTGGTTCATTGGTATTAGATGCATGGTTATGTGAAGTTGCAGGAAGACAAGTTATTAGAATGGTTGATTTATTAAAACCAGAACCATTTGGTTTTCTTAATAATAATTATAATAATTATAATAATTACGAACAAGTTGTCAGTGATCAGCAAGATGGAGGGTTCGGAGTTTTGGGTGACGGTAAAAAAAAAAACGTCAAATTTCGAACGGGCCCTAAAATGAAGGCCGTTACGTGGAAAGGGGTAGAGACGGGTGTTGTAGGTAGTGGAAAGAGGTGGTTGAGGGATGGAATGATGAATTTGAGACGAAAAAGTAGACGTTTGTTAACGAGTGGTAGATGGAATAGTTGGGAAATATTTAGTAGGACGACGGTGGGACGGTTTGAAGAAGAGTGTAGTGGTGATGATAGTGAAGAATGGGAGATTGTAGACTTTGATAGTAGCGATGGCGAGGATAGCGGAACTGAGGAGGATGAAATTGAAGAAGATCCAGCAATTGTTCTCAGACGTAGGATAACTAATGAACGATCTCGGCGTGCCGGACACGTGACTAGCATGATAATTGATAAAGACTACGCAAAAAAAGAAATAATAAATGATTTGATCGAAGCAGACGTGTCCACAGACCAATCAAATGACTCACAAGAAAAAGTAGATCATTTATTAGAAAAAATGACAGATATTACATTTTCAGAAAGTTCAGAAGATGTTGATTTAAATATACCCGGTTCATTTCCTTCACAATTCAGATGGACGCCACCACCATCACCAATTGTCGATGTAATAGAAGTAGCAGAAAATGTAAGACGAGTAACAAGTGTTGTACTACGTCGACCAAAACGTAATGGACCTTTTGGTGGTAGTGGTTCGTTTTGGATAATGAAAACACATAAAATAAAAACACGGAGCATTGATGTTACTTCTGCTGTTCTTAAAAGTTCAAGTTCTAAATCTAGTCCAATATCAAAGAAAAAGAGCTCAAAATCACTACCCAAAAGGACATGGATAAGACGGAATAGCATATAGACATTTAGATCTTATAATGATTACATAAACAATTGGAACATTCGGTATGGCGTCATTAGTCGCCTCGGAGGGTATTATTCTTGTATATTAAATTTTTTTTCTTTTAAAAAAGGACACTTAGACTTTCTTTTTTTGTATTTAGTTTTTTTTGTTTCTAAAATGAACTTTTCTACAATACTGGATTTCTGAATTTTTATTCTTGTGAACAATTTTGTCCTCCTCCGTTTCGCTTTCTCTCCTTCGTTGTTATCAAAGTCTCGGTCTCACATTCATCGTCTTTTTTACATATACATTTTTTTTTTCACTTTTCATCTATTTATTATTTGCAATCTTCGAATGATATAACTATCTTTTCTTTTTCTTTCTTTAAACATACTTTAAATATGAGGCACTACAAACATTTTTTTTTTTGACTTTGTCAGATAAAAAAATCTTCTAAAAATTTGTAAATCGTTCGATTTTATGCAAGGAATAAAAATTCTACGGTTTTGTAGTCTGCTGTAATTGTGATGTTAAAATTTTTGTTAATAACTTTACGCGACTTTGATTTAGCTACGCGTTTGTCCATTTTCATTGCTTTGACATGCACGCCAACGATATTTTAATAATGATAATAACACCATTAATGTATATTACGTACGTACGTAAGTACGTATGAACGTGCGTGCGTCGTATCGAAAGATCTCAATGTGTTTTCCCGCCACGCCAAAATTCTAAAACTAGAAATCACAATTTTAGAAAAATCGGCGTTTTTTGAATATCGAGCAAAAAGTAGGTCGGTAAGCGCCGTTTGCATACTAAAGAAAACATTAAACTTATTTTAGAATTTCTTTAAGGTTACATTTTTATGCGGTATTCCACTTTTTGACTTTCAAATGATATTGAAAAAAAAAATCACCAAAGATGAAATGATTGAAATGATTGAAATGATCTTTTAAACTATCGCGAGTTGCACTACTGATATCTATTCTTGGTTCTTTATCATTCAGAATTGGAATAACGTTTTTATTACTCGTTAATCAGCGTACATATACATACATCAATATATTATTGGCAAAATCGGTTTTGTATCTCTTGATAAAGACTATTTAGGTATCGTTTGGCTTGGGTATTAAAATGGTTTGATTTAATATTTATTATTCAAAAAGGTTTATTACACATGTCAGCAAACTTATCATACGTAAAAGTAAATACTTTCTTTAAATGATGTATTTTTTATGATCACAATATCATGAATTTTTTTTAAATGTAACTTACATAATATGAATTATCGATAAACAAGTTAATTACTAAGTATATTATTTAATCATTACTATATTCTTTATTAATTATTATGGTTATATTCAACTACGTATTAAAAGTGTCGGAAATAATTGACTAAGAGAACGAGGCAGCCTTTTATCTCAAATTATACAGTTTGTACGTAACATTTATGTGACTTGTTGACGATTTAACATTTTTTATTTTTTGTTAAATATAATGATCATTTTCCGTTTTGCTCCGGACAATGAGTAACACTTTGTATTTATAAATCCAAATCTTTTTGTTTATTGAAATAACCTAACTTGATTTTATTGTGAGTAATAACATACTTATGTATGTACGTACGTACATTTTACCTATTGTTAACTTTTGAAAAAAAAAACAAATTGACGTAAATAGTTACTAGGTAATCTATTAAAATAACTATTGTATATACAAATTGTGGTTGATTGTAATAATGGTTGCATAAATCGAATAAATATAGTTAGTATATTTAGTATTTAAGTTACAAATATACTGTGTATTTATTATAAATTTTTTTTTAAATTATATATATACTATATATATATATATGTATATTATATATATTATATATTTTATATATATTGTATATGTAGTTATATATACAGTACGTATACGTATACATATTATTTAATTTTATACTATATATAGTATGTTGTATTTTTTATAAATAAAATAATTTTATATATATATTGTATATATTATATATATTATAATACAGTATATACAGTATATATACTATATATATATTTTGCAAACAAATTTTTAGTATTTTTTAAATACTGTAATATCGAAAATTTTTATAGTGCAGTTCTGCGCAGATTTGCAAAAAATTAAATAATTTGCACAAAACTTCAAATTTTAAAAAATTCTGTAAAAATTTGCAAAAATACAGATTTGCAAATTTATACTTATTTAATTTTTCTGATAAAACTTTAAATATTAAAATTTTTATAAATTTTGTATTTATTTTAAATAAGTTATTTATTTCCATTAAAAAAAATTTTAGTGCTGTTTTATACAAATTTGCAAAAAAGTTAAATAACAAATTAAATAAAAATCTGTACAAAACTACACTTACTACAGTAGCTATAGCTATAGAAATTAAATACAATTCTGTACAAAATTTTAAAATATAAAAAAATTTGCAAAAATGCAGATTTTTACAAATTTGCATTTATTTAATTTTTTAATATTTTTTAAGATATAATATACTATTAACTAGTTATATTATTATTGTATAGCTAGATTTAGAATTAAAGTTGGGTTAAAGTAAAATAAAAAATATATATTTTTATTTTAATTTTTTTTTTTTAATTGTCAACAAATCTGGCTGTGACTTAATCTCTTTATTGCATTTTTTAAAAAAAATACATTATTCTAAAAGATTTAATAATAAAAAGCCTGACTTTACTCAGTTACCTATACAGTTTAAAAACCTAATGCAGTTCTAAGAGCAACCTGTTCTATCAGATTACAGATGACTAGAATTATTTTAACAAATATTTTATAAACTATAAAAATAAACTATAACTAAAAAAAAAAAAATAAAAAAAGAAAGAAAGAAGAATAAACAAAGTATAAAACTAAAAAAAAACTTTACAAAAAAAATAAAAAAAAAACATTTTATAAAAAAAAGATATAATATTAAAAAGAATTTCACCTCTCTACATAACAAAAATATACTATTATAACTAGTACAAGGCTTAAAAAATTATATAACAAATGCAATAGTTGTATATTTTTACTGTAAAGTTTTGCCTTAATATATATTTTCTTTTTCAATATAATGACTGCCTTCAAATATCTCTTTAACTAGAAGTCTTAATCTAACTTTTCTGGAGTAGCACTATATCTGTAAATAAATATATTACATAGTTGCATTTTACTAAGTTCATCTGAATTTGAAAAATAAACAATATCAATTTTTTGGAAAGAGTAAACCAAATCTTTACTTTTTTAAAAAATTTTGGAAGACCAACAGAAAAACAAGAGTAAATAAGAAAAGAACCACTTGATCAGATAAAAAAAGTATAGCTTAAAAGAAATATATATTTTATTATATTTCTTGTATTCTTTTTTGAAGTAATAGCTCAAGAGCTTTATAAATGAAGCAAGGCTTTACTATCAAAACCCACCAAGTTTTTTTATACAAGAGTACTATTTCTTACCAGTTATCTTGTATAATAATGTTCTTGGTTTGCATGCTGAATATTATATTGTAATATAGTGGACTTTGGTAGCAGTAAACTATATTACTTGACTTAGTATCAAGAGGGTAAGAAATGTGAATAATATAAAATAAACACTAAAATAAACTAAAATAAAACTAAAAGAGCTAAAAAATAAAAAAAACAATAAAAAGACAATAATTCCACTATAAAAGAAGATAACAGAATATAAAACATGTATAAAGTAAGTATTTTACAAAATAATATCAGTTTATTAGATAAAAAGAAGAAAGTACAGGAAACCAAGTCTAAGTCTAAGTCTAAGACCAAATCTAAGACAAAATCTACCCAAGCCTTAGGTAAAAAGACTGGGTTTATACTGTATATCTTTTACAATCTTAATTAATTACTAATTATAGTTCGTATTATTGTACTATTGTGTCAAAGGGACTTGTCAAAGAGACTTGCTAAAGATACTAGTCAAAAAGACTTGTCAAAGATACTAGCCAAAGAGACTAGCCAAAAAGACTAACCAACGAGACTAGCCAAAGAGACTAGCCAAAGAGACTAGCCAATGAGACTTAATTACTTGTTAACTATTAGTTTAAATGAAAAGTTATAAAAACTATACTAATAAAACTAATACTAAGGATTCTATTGGTTAAATAATATTTGTACTACACTTAATAATTACACATAGATAAGTAATAGAAATTTTAAAATACTAATAGTATAATACTAATATAACAATATAAAGGAGTCTTGCAAAGCAAAAAATAATAATTTTTAAACAAACTACTATATTAGGCTATAACTTTTCAACTAGAGCTTGTATCTGTATAAGAGTTACCTGGGTAAACTGGTTAATATCTGTTAATCAGATAATTCAGATTAATTATCTATAAGATGACTATTTGGTCAATTTGATAAATTTTTAACTTTGGTACAATGTATATATTTTAAATTAATAACTAAACCAAATTAAAAATTTATCAAAATCTTATTAAATTAGCCAAATAATCTTTTGGCCAATTGTTTATCAAATAACCAAAAAATAATGAAAATAGTTATAAAATTATAGTATACTAATCATTCTTTAAAATTAATTTAAAAATCGCAAAAATTTTTAAGACAATAAGTTAAATGTAATTTGATATAATAAAAAGTTTAATAATACATTTCAAGAGACCAGATCATATAAAGTTGCAGAATTGTTAGATAATAAAAGAACAAGAATGTTGTTTTCAAGCATCATTCTGATGTGATTAGCAAGTGATTGCAATGGCATTTAAGCAAAATTATAATTATATAAACTTTTATTAAGAATTCGAATATGTAATTTATGCACGGAACTCTCCCCGATGATCACTTGGCACAAAAATTTACAGACAGGCAAGATACAAAACATGTTAAAAACAACAATATTTCTTGCCAACAACGAAAGAAAGCGTGAATAAAGCATAAGCAGCAGCCTGTTTTAGTTTAGATAGTCAATTAGAATAGCAAGGAAAACTTAAAAACTAAGCAATACAACTTTACTATCGGTAGACTAGGGTTGGGGCACAGGAAATTTTTTGGGCATGCCCCTATATATAAAATATATGATATATATGATATATAAAATAGAAATTCGGTACACTTTTTGTTACTTTTCGTTCACAGAAACCACATAATATATTTTTTTTATTAAATTTAATGAAATACAATATACAATTAACAAATAAAAGTTATTTATTTTCTAAAAGAATATCATCAACAGACCAATCCTCCTTTTCTAGTAGTGGATCACTTCATCCAACGTTAACTTGGACCAAATTTTCCAATGCCTCTTGGTCTCTTTCATACATAGCGAAGTTAAAAAATTCCTCTAAAAAAGACCCTTCATCTTCTTCAATTATAATTTTTTTAAGCTCTTCATTCAAGTCTTCTAACTATTCATTTTCTTCACCTTCATCAAAAAAGATATACAAGTTTTTGTCATCATCAGTCAAGAGTTCAGAAACGATTTTGTCTTGCTTTGTAACTTTGGTAGATACCTTTTTTTTAAGTTCATTTCTAATCTGCCCAAGTATAGAAAAATTATCTGGCGTTAACTTATTTCTCACTTTTGATTTAATTAATCCAAGCAACAAAAAAAGTCGTTCACAAGCAGCACTATGAGGAGCAATAGCAAGTACTTTCATTGCAAAATGGCGTAGTACAGGTGCATTTCCCTTGAATTCACTCCAAAAGGATCGTAAATTTTTTGGAGGAGGTTTGTTAAACGGAGGGTCATTGTTTTTGTAATCGATTAGTTCTTTAAGTAGAAGAGCAGTGTCTACTTTAGTAAATTTCCATGCTTTAGCTAATTCGAGTGCAGCTCAAATCATTTGTTCATTATCCATTTTTTTAAATATCGCCAATCGCTTGTTAATTGGAGAAAGAAAAAATGCAACAAAGTAGATATCACTATTAAACTCTTGTATGCGTTTATTAATAATGGAAAG
Organism: Dentiscutata erythropus; assembly: GCA_910591965.1. Taxonomy (NCBI): domain Eukaryota; kingdom Fungi; phylum Glomeromycota; class Glomeromycetes; order Diversisporales; family Gigasporaceae; genus Dentiscutata; species Dentiscutata erythropus. The sequence continues at coordinate 5,075 of CAJVPY010001856.1, read as the reverse complement.
AGCATGAGCTTGAAAACCAATAATTGGAATTTCAAGTTGAGATATCTGCTAGTGGACATAGATGAGTTCTTTAAAAATATCAGCCAAGGTAGAATCATTTGACTCCAACCTTCCGATAGAATCAACTACTGGCTTAATTACTTTCATTAACGTATTATTGGTAGCAAAATAATATTTATCACGGATAAGACTTTTGACTATAGCATTCTCAATCTCAGGATATTTAGGACGTAGTAAGTTAAGGATCCTGAGAGAGGTAAACAGTTGTTATGGCAGGTCGCATTGGGTTTTCAACCTGGTGAGTCTTTATTGAGTTAGAGCAATAAGTTGTAAAAATTTAGTATATTGTATATAAATTTTATAGCAGTTCATATAAATAAAGGCAGGATTGCTTAAAAATATATATATATATATATGTAATTTATAATGTAATTAAAATTTTCTCAAATATTATCTTTAATATGATTAGTTAGTGATTATAATAGTACTTATTTAATATAATTAATTAAATAAATATTGCAATCAATATTTGAGCAATTCTTTTATTATTCATCAAAAATAAAAAATAAAAAAAAATAAAAAAATAAAAAGTAAAAAATAAAAAACAAAACCAACTGTTAAACAAGAAGCAAATACTACTGTATGAATTATTAAAAATATTCTGACGAAGTATCAAATAGGCTTAAAAACATTACAAGTTATTAGTCACAAAATTGTATAATAATTATTTAAAAAACAAGATAATTGAAGCCACAAAAATTATCTAACTATTATTAAAAGAACAATAATAATAAAAAACCATTTGATTATTATTAGAAAAGCATAATAATTAATAACAAGTTGGTTAGAGTTGCAGAATTATATATTTATTAAGAGATGATTAAGTTAATTATGTTGTAGCAAAATATAAAATTTAGATATTTGAAAAAATGTATTTAAACTATTATTTTTGACTTGAATAAAGCCTTTAAATTTATACTTATAAATTTAAATTTTTATTGATTTAATTCGTCTTTAATCTATTATAATTATATTATAATCTGTGAAGTCTTATAGTTTTTTCTATACAAACTAAAGATTTTTTTTATTATTATATTTTAACATTTAAATAAAAGTAAAAATGAACTCTAAAGAAGAATCAAGTCTTCAAAAAAATCTATATACTGATGAAAGTGATAGTGACAATAATGACAGTGATATAATTTCTTCTACAAACATGTTGACTAGTACTAATAAAAAAAGAAGTAGAGATAAAAAGAGCTTTGTATAGAAATATTTTAGAATAGTTGATACAAAAGATAAACTAGCAAATATATGCCAAGTTATGGTTAAAAAATATAAAAAAGATGAAAAATATAGAGCAAATATATTTATAATAATTCAACATCAAATATAATCGCCTATTTAAGATTATCATATAATATTGTTGATAGCAAAAGGTTAAAACTTGAAATATAGTGGAAAAAAAAATCTTAATAGTTGAAATATTTAAAACTAACTTCAACACTTTACATAAAGGTATCAAGCAAAAAGAAATAATTAAAAAGGTTATTAAGTAGGTTCTTCTTAATAATCAACTTTTAGTAGCACTAAAAAAAAAGAATTCAAGTATATAATAGAAATAATTAATTTAAAATTTCATTCCTCTTCTAATAGATTAATGAAAAATAAAATTTTATTATATTATTCAAAAAATATAAATATTCTTTAATATGAAATTGCATCAACATGTGAAACTGCTATAATAATAGCAAATTTATAGACTTCACATAGTAACCAAGGCTATATTAAAATTACTTGTTACTAGATAACTCCAAATTGGTTATTATGTAGTGTATTATTGTATTGTGAAAAATTATCATATTCTCATATTTCTGAGTTTATTTACCAATTCTTCATAAATAAATACACAGAATTTAATCTTAAAAATAAGATTATATGTACTGTTACCAATAACAGTGCCAATATGATTAAAGCTATTCAATTATGGGATAACATTATTCAACTTCTGTGTACTACACACATTTTGCAATTAGCTATTAATTTTGCTCTGCAAAAAATCCACTTACAGACAATAAAAATAAGAAAATTGGTTAACTTTTTTGACTCACCAAAACAACAAGAAAGATTAAATAAAGTCAAATAATAGTAATAAAAAAAGACAACTTATCTTTGTCTAGTTCAACTAGTTATAAGATCAATTATACTGTTTATTTGAAAGAAGAAAAGGCTAGTGAAATTGATGATAATAATAATGCAGATGTTGAAAAAATATTAAATATTACTTCTAAGCCCCTTCACTAGGACCCCGAGCAATACATAGATAGGTCAGTTATTACCAAAAAAGAAAATTTTTAATAGAAAATCATCAAACATTATGTTTTTAAATAGTAAATTTTGCAAATTTTAGTTAAAATAAGTGTTTTTAAGCCAAATTTTGTATAAAAATAAGCAAACAGAACAGTGACCTATCTATGTATTGCTTGGGGTCTTCCTTCACTCAATTAAAAATTGCCCAATATGATAAAACTCTAAATATCGGTTTTGGGAAAGGTTATTAAGATTAAAAAAAGCAATTATATAGTTAGAGACTAATTTAAATATTTCAAGAAATCTAGATAATAAAAAAGATAAAAAAAAACTTAAATATTACTTGTCTAATAAAAATGAGTGGGAATTAATTAAAGAATTGGTTAAGATTTTTAAACTATTTAATTAAGCAACAGAAATATTTAATACTAAGAAGTATCTAATATTGTTTATAATATATCTAATTATTAAGATTATGAAATTTAAGTTTGTAATAGACCCAAATTAGCCTTTAGTTGATAACTTTGATGAAAAATGCAGTAAATTTTATTATTTTTGATTTAAGGTTGCTAGATTGTTTTAAATAGTTTATATAAAAATGTTAATTTAATATTATATTATATTTTAGAATTAATTGTAGATAGTAATAGTGAAAATGAAGAGAAAGATTATAACCCCAATATCTCTAATATTCAATTAACAATTGCTTAAGTAAAGCAAATAGTTTACAATTTGCTTTAGAAATACTGGTATAATCAAAACTATACTAGTCTTATAGCAACTTTATTAGATTCAAGACTCAAAAAAATATGTTTTTGGTCTGATTATATAAAAGAAAAAATAATTAGAATATGCTATAAAAAATTTAACAATATTGCCAATGAAATATTTATACAAACTATACCTTCTAATACTTTAACTAATTAATTTGCATCAATCTTCAATGACAATAATAATAATAACAATAGCTTATTTAATGAACTAGACAAATATTTGGATTTTTGTTGCTTTACTAGAAACTCAATCCTTAATATAGTAGAAAGAGCAAGAAAAAATTTTTCCAAATTTAAATAAATTAGCAAAAAAATACTTATTTATATCTGCCACTTCAGTGCCAAATAAGTGTTTATTTTTTGATGTGAGTAATCAAGTAACTGCTAAATAAGCTAGTCTTAGTTCAGAAACTGTTTTACAAATATTGTTTTTAAAAAGAAATTATAATATAATTAGTATCACATAAATTTTAGTTCTTTTTTAAAGAATTTACAAATCACAACTATTTCCAATGATCATCTGGACCACCACTTCCCAAAAATTTTTTACAAGAAAAAATACCGAACATCAGGGCACTTTAATGAAATGTTGAGGTTTAAATCGTGAGACATGGGAAAATGGCTTGCAGGACAGCTCTTGTCGTTTAGAGGTAGTTCTCATATGCTACCTGCCAACTTGTTTCAGAGTTTATCACTCACTGTTCCTTGCAACACAGCACTTATCGTTTAGAGGTAGTTCTTATACACTACTGTTAACAAGCTCAGAGTTTATCACTTATCGAAAAAAGTGAGTACTGTGCAGGTCATAGGTGGAGAGTTTAATCGAAGTAAAGAAAACATACACTTCTTTGGTGCTCTCCTATTGGTTTTTTTTTACCTTTCTCTCGCTATTTGTCATTCTTACTATAATTTTTGAAAAAAGTAGGCATTTTGGCTTACCCCCTCCAAAAGATCGGCATTGTTTACTCCTACCAAATTGGGATAGACTCAGTAGAAAGCAACTATATGTTCTGTTGATTTACAAATGCAGTGCTACAGTATGGGGATGGATACAGTACCCTCATTTAGGAGATACCCAAGTTGAGTCAGTGCGTGAAACAAGTCTTAAAAATAAGACGAATATTTTATAATGAGATATAATAATTAGTTGCAGTTATTATATAATTTTTATTACCAAGGTGCCTGTCATGGCTACCTTCCCATTTTTTGTTTTTTTCATCTCTGTTTAATTTATATTAGACTACTTTAGAATTTTGTTTCTTTTTTGTTTTTTTTTCTACCATGAGGTTTTTTTTTCTAAAATGTTTAGGTCTTTTGTAAACATGGCTTTAAATTTTTTCTTTTATGTATGAATAAGAGTTAACGATTTAGTTGGGCTTAGGTAAAAGAAGCTTGAAAGAAGGGGAGGTAGTCATGATGGGTGGTAGGTACTATCTGTTGAGAGCCGGTTAATATCTGAATTCAGGAGGAGCTGGATGGAGAAGAAACCTACTATAGCAAGTCGCACATAGGTGCCAATTGGGGTAACCAGGTGAGTCGCAACTCGTAATTTAGATAACTTAGAGTGTACCTTGGGTACAGCACTTGTCATTTAGAGATAGTTCTCATACACTATCTGCCGACTTGTTTAGAGTTTATCACTTACCGATAAATCTTCTTTGTAAAATTTTACCATTCTATAAGAATTGTACAAAGCCTAATAAAGTTGTAGCATAATTGCCGAATTTGAACAAAAAAAAAAAAAAAAAGAGAATTTACAAATATATGAATGTTTACTATATACTCTGTTGAAACCTTGCTTTATAAATATTTGTACTAGTTTAACTTTATTTTTATACAATATTATAACTAACTAACTAGCACTTTTTTTTTTTTTTGGTATTAAGGTGACCTCTTTGGTCTGGAGACTTTTTATTACATCAGCAAATTTAATAGGGCGTAATATTGCGCAATAATTTACGAAGCGTAAGAAAACCGTAATATTACGTAATA
>CAJVPY010001855.1:0-17944 GCA_910591965.1 Dentiscutata erythropus | reverse complement strand
AAAGTTTAAAAAAAATTTGTATTGTTTGTTTTGATAGACGTTTTGATTTTTTTCAAACTTTGAGCAATGATATCTCAACAACCACTGGGCCAAATTCAATGAACTTTTTTTATTTGAATTCTACAAATCTGTAAAATGCAAAGAAAAATAGGGTTGTCAAAATTGGCTTGTGGTTGTTATGATATCTTCGCTCAAAGTTTTAAAAAAATATAAATCTGCAAGGGGTATGGTTAATAAATTAGGGAGGTATAAAAAATAATTCTCTTTTTAAAATAATTTTTATTTATATTTCATTTTTAACAAAAAAAAATTGTGTAATGAATATTTTAAAATTGTTGTGTAATAATGCTCGATTATGCTATAACCTAACCACTTAATTATGACTATAATCACACTAACTCTAACTATGACTATAACCACACTAACCTAACTCTAACTATAATGGATCCATATTATTTTACCAAAAATCACTTCATAGACACTATATTTCACCAACAAGTTCATTTTACTAGCAGTCTATTTCACCAAAGCTTATTCTATCAACAAGTTTTTTTTTATAAATTATATTAATTTTAACTTGGATTCTAACCTGACCCTAATAATATTGACTAGAATTACTTTGTTTGTAAAATGAGCTTAAATAAAATAAACTGTCAGTGAAATGAGCATGTTAGTTGGTGAAATGTAGTATCTACAAAGTGATTGTTGGTGGCTGATTAAATCTTACAACGACAATGGACTATAAGACAAAGCCACAAGACCACACTAACAACGAACCCACCAGAACAACACAAACAGCACAATGAAACCATGAACTGGGAAAGAAAGCAACCACCTCGAAGATATTTATAAAAAGCCAACATGAAGACACTTCTGTCACTGCTTATAAATAAGAAAAGTGCATTTGTTAACTAAATGTGTCTGTAAACACAGTGATAGACAAAACTTATATCACTTGGCTTTTTTTTTTCGTGACCTTAGTTATTTGTCATATGACATTATGTCATGATACACTTAGTCAGTTACAAATATAGTAACAAAAATCACTTGCTAATAAAAATAATATAAAATGATATAGGTTACTATATTACTAGTCATATGGTCACTTAAATATCTAATAAAAATCAGATTATTTATCAAATTTATAGATTTATATTTATCTAACAATTTTAGTATATAATTAGAGTATAAAATAGCAAATTAATTATTTAAAGTAATATTATACTAAACCTATACAATGCTATTTCAAAATCATTTTGAATTTATAATTATTTAAGTGACTAGTCACTCAATTTTTAGAGTAACAAATGATTAGTGACAAAGTCATCTAAGTCATCATAGTCATCAAATGTAACTGTTCATTACTGTGTAAACAAGAATAAAAAGAACTATATATCTTCAGAGTCAAATAAATATCAATCTGATCATATTTGACAGTTAAATATCTAAAAGGGAATTGGTTGTTGAACAAAACAAAAAATAAAACAAAACCAATATTATAACCTAAAATCAGCAAAAAAAGTGAAGAGATATTTGTTAGTAGAATGCATTCACAAAAAATCAATAGCACCCAAAGTCAGAAACTACCAAATTCAAGAAACAATGACCAGCAACTCTACTGATTCTAAATGTTATCTAGAAAAAGAAAAAGTTAGTTGAATGTATTCACAAACAAGAATGACAAAAATAATATTATTTCCTTTGAAGCCAGAAGAGAAAAGAGCTACTGACCCTTCGAAGCCAGAAAAGAAAAAAGCCACAGAGAGAAGAAAAACAATGATGAACCAGAATCAATGACGCTAGCAACGAAATTACCTGCACCTAAAAAAAAAAAAATTAGTTGAACAGTATGCGGCTCAAAACGAAAAGCAAATGCAAAAAAAAAAATACTGATTATCATCTCTGATCACTGTTTATATACTGTAATTTGCAGCAAATAGTACCCCGAGTCTCTTACATTCCTAGAAGCAAAATCTTGATTAGTACCTAGTGGATACTTTGTCAGGTGGAGGGTATTTTATATGGGGTGTTTATATAAGGAAAATACTTCAATTGACCAATCATTTAATAGAATTATAACGAAATTGAAAAAAAAAGACATAAAAGAAGTCATGCATTATATAAATTGCATCCTAGATATACATGGGTTTTTTACAATCATGTTTGCGACAAATACTTGATTAATCCCGGGTACAAATCGTGGGGGTACACTAACAAGAGAGTACTATTTGTTGCAAATTACGGTATTCTGTAATTAGAGATATATGCACAAAATAGGTGCAAAACTACCATAGGTGCGTTTTATAATAATTGTAAAGCTAAAGCAAATTTACAGCAAATAGAGTATTTATAATTTCATGCGATTTGTATCACAGTGAGACTCTTGTGCAACTATCCTATATAGGGTTGGGGGCACGGCAAATTTTTGAGGCATGCCTTTGTGAAGAGCATGCCTCTCTATGCCTAGGGCATGCTTCCTATAGACATGTATATTATATATTATTGTAATTAGCAATAGTAGACTTTAATTCTAATTGGCTAATTTGATAATTGGCCAATTATATAGCTCTATATCACATGATAGAGGCATGCCTTTTGCTTAAAGGGCATGCTCTAGATATGCCCCTGGGGCATGTCTTATGGGCATGTTTCTTAACTCCATGCCTCCAACTCTAATCCTATGACAAGTTGTACAATACAATTTACAAGTTTACAAAAATAAAGACTATCGAAAGATTCATTTTATGCAAATTTAGTACAATTTTGTGCAACTATTCTATAACAAGTTGTACAATACAATTCGACATTTTATGCAAATTTAATACCCTATTGCTATGACAAGTTGTACGATACAATTTACAAGTTGCAAAAATAAAAACTATTGAAAATCGACTAATGAAAGATCGATATTTTATGCAATTTAATACCTGACAAGTTGTACAATACAATTTACAAGTTGATAAAAATGATCCGCTTGTAAACAGAGTCACAAGGCAGTATATTATTACAAGTTACTGGACCTTCCATGTGACAAATGAATCACAGAACTTGTTTATGATGAAATGGTATTTGAGTAACTTGATGATCTATTGTCTTCTTTGTTATTTGAATTTTCTGCTCGACATTATGTCCAGCTACGTTGTAAGAACAAGCTAGTTTTTTTTTTTCCATCGTTATTTTCTTATAAAAAATAACTTGATTGCTATTCAAATAATATAAACTATCTTATAAACTATCATATTACTGTAAAACTTCAAGTAAGGACATATACCTTAGCTCTATAGGGCTTTAAAAAAAAAAGTGTGCCCAATTTGAATATTATTTAAAGCGGCAAAATGGTAACTTTGATGAAAAAATAGAGTGCTTAGATACTGCTATAATCACAGCATCAGCATTCCAAAGGTAGAAAAAAGCGTTTGATTTGTATTTGTAATCAGCAAATATAGTATATAGTACATTCCATCGATAAAAACAATCTTGGATGGTGGTACATACTAATACAGCATTGGAACCAACATAGATAATGCAGAAGTATTCGAATAGTACTTTAGTCCTGCTAAAGGGACGTTTATTGGACAATAATCACTAAAGATGTTATTGAAATGGTGTAAAAAAAAAAAAAAAAAAAAGTAATTGCTACTGCAAATAAATCACCTTGGATATTGCTATTAATATGAGATTGGAGTTGAAAAGGATGAATAAAAGGCATTCATTAGTTATCTAAATCTGCAAATATAAATAATACTGATTTAATGTATTATCTTGCAAATTGTTATAGAAATGGAATAGGAGTAGGAAAAGATGAACATAAGGTATTCATTAATTATCAAAAATCTGCAGAGTTAGGAAATACTCAAGCAATATATTATCTCACAGCTTGTTATTGAAATGGAATAGGGGTTGAAAAGAATGAGCATTAGGCATTCGTTAATTGTCAAAATCTGCTAATATGGAAAATGTTAAAGCAATATATAGTCTTGGATATTGCTATCAAAATAAAAAAGGAATTAAAAATAAACATAAGGCATTCGTAAATTCAAAAATCTGCTAAGTTGGGATATGCTCAAGCAACAAATCAAGTTGGAGATTGCTATCTTTATGGAATTGGAGTTGAAAAAGATAACTATAAAGCGTTTTTTTATTATCAAAAAGCTGATAGGAGAGACTAATAGAATGTCTCAACTTGGTTATTGTTATAAAAGCAGTTGATGGCAAATGAATTAAATGGTAAAAAAAAAAAAAAAAAAAAAGAAAGAGAGCGCACACTGACTCTCTGAACTCTGCCTAGTAATAACCTGGGATCGGAAGAGAGAAAGAAACACTATCAAGAGTGCCACAGTAATTCTTCGATTCTCCGGGCATTAGCAGATACGCTCTGTAAAGCACCATACTAGTGCAGATATATCTAGCAAGAATACTAATTACTAGCAAATGTGCCTGCTTAAACATGTACTGACTTCTGAAGCCTTTCACAGAAATAAATTTGGATTACAAAGGGAAAGTATCTTTAAAAAGCACTTTGCAAGAAGGCGAATAATAATAATAATAATAATAATAATAATAAAAAGGAACTGTAATAGTGCAAATGCCTTATGTGAAAATTAGGCTTCGCAGCTATAGTAGCAGTGCAAGGACATGTGTTAGATTTGGGCTTCATGATTACAATAGTAATGCAACATTCTTATATGAAAATTGAAAAAAAAAGTACTTATACTGGTGCGGCTTTGTATAGGGCTGCATATAGGTTGTGTGTTCATGGCCAGCTATGTGTGTTTGATAATCGATATAAAAAAAAAAAATAATAATAATAATTAGCAGCAATATAAGGAGTATAAGGACCCTATATAAAAGATTAGGCAGTTATATGGTAGGGAAATCCAGGCTTTGCAGTTGTAATAAAAATAGGCACTGAGACTACAATAGCAGTACAAGAACTTTATAGATAAAATTAGACTTCTCTGCTGTAGTAGTAGTGCAATGATTTTATAATAGAGGAAATTTAGAATTTGAAATTGTGTAGTGTAAGGACTTTATATGAAAATTTAGGCTTCACTACTGTAGCAGTAAAGGCTTTATATCAAAAAAAATTAAAAATTAAAAATTAAATTAGACTCTGTGACCGTAATAGCGGTGCAAAGACTTTATATTAGGGAAATTTAGACTTTGTGGTGCAACAATCTTATGATAAAGAAAATTTTAAGCTTCAAAGTAGCAGTGATCTTATGTGGAAATCAGACTCTGCAGCCGCAGCAGCAGTTGCAACAATCTTAATTTGTAGATGACCTTAAGTGAGGGTTAAAAGAAAAAGAAAAGTATTAACAAATGCACTTTGCAAAACTTCATTCTGACTCTCTAACCCTTACTAGTAATAGGCTGGGTTTAGAAGAAGAGAAAGTATCAGCAAATCACTTGCAGGAACTCTGTGTGTCATCCATTAAGTGGTCAAATGATCAAATTGGGTTCCTATTTAAAGAGAATAGCCTAGAGTCAAATTAGACCAGACCAAATCATACTTAACTAGTTTTTTAAAAAAAAAAAAAAAAATTGGATATAGAGAAACACCTAGAGACATTTGTGGGTCTTGAAGTACAGGCTTCCTTGTTTTTAAAAAAACAAGGGAGGATTCATATATATTATTAGGGCATTTAAATGCATTTGTTCAGCTATGTATACATATACTATTTACGATCATCTAAGTTAAAAAACTTTAATCCTGTTTATGTTTGTGCCAAAAAAAAAAAAAAAAAAAAAAAGAGGGGTAATGCTCAGGAACATATTACAGGCTATATAATTGAATTCTGACATTAGAAACTCCAGGTTCATATACATGCAAAAATAAGGCACAGAAACGTATATGTTTGTATAGATATATATAAATAGGACACAGACATGTATGTTTGTGTAAGATATACTGTAGGTAAAAAAAAAAAAAAAAAAAAAAAAAAAAAAGAAACACTTAGATACAGGTGGCTGGCCTTGGATTAATAAAATTATAAAGGCTACTGATGTTTGTACAAAAAAAAAAAAAAAAGTGATACTCAGAGACATGTTACACAAGTGGTATAACTGCTTCTTGACATTGAGCTTACAAGCACAGAAATGCATATGTCTGTATAGATGTATAAATAGAACACACGAACGTGCATGATTGTGTAGAAAAAAAAAAAAAAAATTGAACAAGTAAAGAAAGAGATACGTAAGAAAGGTTGCTGCCCTCAAGTAGGTAGATTTGCAATCGCTTCCTGACATTAGAAATGTGTATTTTCATGTATTAAAGGAAATATACAAACCAGATATGTATACCTTACACTTTACATAGCTTTATGACTGAACAAAATTAATGAATTTAGAAATGCTATTGATGTTTTTGCAAAAAAAAAAAAAAAAGGATACTCAGGGATATGTTGTAGGTCATGTAACTGCTCCCTAACATCAAGAACCTGTAGGTTTACATAAACGCAAAATATAGAGCATGGGCATATATATATCTGTATAACAGATGTCAGAAAATGAAATATACAACACATATGTTTGTGTAGAATGATAAGACACTCAGAGACAAAGTTGCTAGCTTCGGGTAAGTAGGCTTGCAACTGCTTCCTGATGTTAGAAATGCATATATTTTGATATTGAAGAAGATATACAAACACCGGTGTATGTATCATTCTCAAATTAGACAAATTAGAAGATCTAGAGTTGATGAGATTTGCAGGAGAGCACATGAGATAGTTGTCTTAAAGAGTAGTAGTATATAATGAAATTGTAAAAAAAAAAAAAAAAAAAAAGATTAAAAGTATAAAAAAGAAGAAATGCTTAAGAACAAGTTGCTGGCTTTAGGTAGATAAGCTTGCAACTGCATTCTGCTATTAAATATAGATTGTTCATATATAGTATCGAGAAAGGTATGTGTTAAAAAAAAAAAAAAAAAAAAAAAGCCTTCTTGATCCTCGACAACAATCCCATACTGTACTATATAGATGTAGTTTGTTAAATGAGCACTTGAAAGAACGTGACTTAGATATAAAGAATGGTTGGTCATTACTGTTATGTGCACATGACAAGCAATAATAATGATCCGCTTGTGAATGGAGTCACAAGGCGGTACATTATTGCGAGTCACTGAACCTTCCATGTGACAAATGGGTCACAGGACTTGTTCATGACGAAATGGTATTTGAGTAACTTGATGATCTATTGTCGTTTGAATTTTCTGCTTGACATTATGTCCAGCTATCCCCCACCACTCCCAAAAAAAAAAAAAAAAAAAAAAAACAGAAGACAAAATAACGATGCTCGAAAAATTCTGATCACGTGACCTTCTGCAGCTTGTTCGGCGACTCTATCCCATACTGTACTATGTAGATGTAGTTTGTTAAATGAGCACTTGAAAGGACGTGACTTAGATATAAAGAATGGTTGGTCACGACTGTTATGTGCGAGGAGGGGCACATGACGAGCAATAATAATAAAGACTATCGAAAGATCGACATTTTATACAATTTTGTGCAACAAATACAATTTACAAATAGACTAACGAAAGATCGTAGGGTTAGTGTTAGGGTTAGGTAATAGTTAGTTTAGGCCAAGTTGACGAAAAATAAAGACTATCGAAAGATCGTTAGGGTTAGGTAATAGTTAGTTTAGACCAAGTTGACAAAAAATAAAGACTATCGAAAGATCGTAGGGTTAGTGTTAGGGTTAGGTAATAGTTAGTTTAGGCCAAGTTGACAAAAAATAAAGACTATCGAAAGATCGCAAATTTAATACAATTTTGTGCAATTTACAAATAGACTAACGAAAGATCGACATTTTATGCAAATTTAATACCCGACAAGTTGTACGATACAATTTACAAGTTGACAAAAATAAAGACTTTTATACAATTTTGTGCAACTATCCTATGACAACAAGTTGTACAAAAAAAAGGCTATCGAATCAATACTGCAATAAGAAAAGCGTTCAAAACAAATTGTATTTAAACAGCTGTAACGAGACGTATTTTTTTTTTTTAAAAAAACTCCTTTATCATCTTTTTTATGCAATATTATAGTATTTTATACCATTTATCATACTATTTTAGTTATTTTCATGGTAATAACCAATTGTTTCGATCTCTCAACGCTCACTTTAGTTGCAAAACCAACCTTGTAACGAATTTAAGTAAATCAATTTGGTTCAATAAACCTAAAACGTTTACTATAACTCCATGGTTCTTTGGTTGTTGATTTATTATAAAAAATATAGATCTAGAGAAGTTTCTCATACATTCAATCATTCATCTAAAGAAACCAACCATGTGTTTATCTAAAGTGAGAAAAACTGTAAGGTGCGTGTCATTATAAATGTATTTATAACAACCTTTTTACATAGATACGAAGAGTGGTGATATGAAATCAGTTTAACAGCCGCAGTATATAAAGTACACTATCGACTATATAATGCGTTCAAAATAAAATTTACGGTCGTTATAGATACCATCTACCACATCTACCATCACATTTTCTATATACTTATAGTTTAATTGTAAAGTCAATTACGTGCTGCGGAACTTTGGCCGCCCTTGCTCATTGATCAATTTTAATCACATGATTAACGAAGTTGTGAGAATTTCGGAGGAACATTTAACCAAAAGGGATGACGTTAACCATATAATCAACTTTGAACAGCCATATTCATTATAAACAGTTTATTTAGTCGTCTTATTAGTTATATCCTTAATAAATAACCGAATATAAACGGAAATTTACTGGAAAAGTACATGCATTTGTTCGAAATAACGCTCAAGAGGTGTAGTTTAGATTTTCCAAACTAAGCTTAATTCAACCTAAATTAAGCGTAATTCGAGCTAAATTCTAAACTACACCCAGGGCGTTATTTCGAGCAAATACAGTAATTGTAGAGACGCGCCTCTCCGCGATTATCATATGGCTCGCGTGAAAATGTGAGATGACAAATATTCATTTCGCGCGAGGATGATGCCAGCATCTCTCTCTCAGGTAATTGACTTAGATCGGTTGCGTAAGCAGCCAATCAAGTCAGTTATACTTATCAATAAATTTCTGCTTATACCCGATCACCCAGGATTTTAAACAAGCCTTGAATAAGCTATATTAATATATGTATATTTATTTTAAACAAACTACTATATAGCTTTTTCTTTAGAAGGTCCGGGAGTCATAAGTCAAACCAAACCGCTAGCCAAGAAAACTTATTGTCGAAAAAAACAAGTAAACATTTATGTCATAAATTTATACATTCACATGGTGCATTAACATTATGAATTATTTTATAATAGTATTAGAACTGACAGAATTTATTGAAGAAAAGTTGAAAGAACTTAATGTAAAAAGGTTCGATTATTTACAATTTAGCGATCTTGAACTTATTGGAGCTGGAGGATCGGCGAATGTGTATTCTGCTAAGTTCTATGGGCAACAATACGCACTGAAAAGTCTGAGAAATACTTTGAGAATGGAACATAGAGAAGCCATGTCATTCATTCGTGAGGTAAACTTTTAAGAATATTTGTTTGACAATTTTAAGTGATGTGTCTATGATATGTCAATCTTTCGATTTGATTGGTTACTTATCGTTATGACCAGATTCGTGAATATTATCATGTACGCACGTACTATGGGGAAAAATTTCACGTTATTACTGCAGATTTTTATAATGAAATTCTTCCGATAGCAAGTACTGTATGTAATGGTTAATGGTATTTATCAATATAGAGTGAGACTTCTATAAATGCTCCCCATAGGGACAAACTTCTAACAATGTGCATTTTCGAGTGCAGTAAGAAAGAAATGCATTTGTGGGAGTCAAGTGTATGTTTGGACTAAATTGAGTGTCCTTTTAGAGTAGTAGTGCATTTAAAAAGGTGTGCATTTAGAGAGGTCTCTCTCTGTATATAAGTTCAAATAAAAAAAGGACATTATAGATCTCGGCACTTTTGACATTTTGTTCATCACTGTGAAGCAACGCCAATTAATCGGAGTATCAATTTTTTAAAAATACGTTCGTATTTGAAATTTAACCCGACTTTCAGTACAAATCGGAATTTATATGAAAAAATTAATGATTGTTCAGGCACTAATGTGTCTGCAAAGGGCATTTAGGCCCGGTTAACAGTTCTGGCATTGATATATACATCGAGTTTAAGTTAACTATTGAAACTTGTCTGTTGCGCAATATGACAATGCAATACGTGACATTTAAAAAATCTCATTATATATATATTAATAATAATAACATAGAAATCTAATGAATTTTATTAACATGTAGCTTAAAATTTTACAAGTTAGTCATCCCAATATTATTAAATTCTATGGAGTTTCAAAAGGTATGAAGAAGTATGTCCCAAAATTAAATACGTAACATTAAATAATAATCATATTGTATTAGATCCACAAACGGATAATTTCATGCTTATTGCAACTGGCTAATGGAGGAGACTTACGTCATTATTTGCAATTAAAGTGGAAAGGTGGTAAATTTGAGATTTTTTGGGCTAATCTTATTAACATCGCAATTGAAATTACTTGCGGACTAAGTTTCTTGCACGAAAAAAAAGTATGCCACAGAGATCTGGTATGTAATCGTTATGTAAGAATTTCAAGTTCTTTATTTAGATATACTAAGTTACTTCATAAAACTTTTCTAGCACCCTAATAATATTCTAATAAATGATGGTAAAATTTTAATCTCGGATTTTGAAATTTCAAAAAAAATGGACAGTACAACATCAACTTCGAGTTTAAAGGGCTTACCAGCATATATTGAACCAAGATACTATCTCTATCCTAACGAAAAGATTAAACGTGACGAAAAATCCGACATTTATAGTTTAGGTGTAGTGTTCTGGGAGCTTACAAGTGGAACCTCTCCATTCCAGGATTCACCAAAGCATGCTATAATAATAAAAATTTCACAAGGAGAAAGAGAAAAAATGATATCTGGGACACCCATGGATTATGCTAAACTCTACATGAATTGTTGGGATTCTGAACCTGAAAACCGTCCGATGCTAGATGAAATTTTAACTGAACTTAAAAGATTATCTAAAGAGATAAAGATTTTATCAGTCATAAAACATTAGTAATTCAGTTAACGCAAATTAATATTATTACGTAAATAAGTGATTACATGTTATCTGTTATGTTTTGTATTAAGCTTAATCATTGTTTATAGATAAGATAATTTAAAAAAAAAAAAAATTAGAATAAGAATTTATATGAACAAGAGTTTTATCCAGAAATTGAAGAATCGCTATTAAATTGGTTACAAGAATTCTTCATTCTTAAGATGTAGGTGATTATATTATTATTTTAGACTTTGTGAGTACATAATAGAATGGAAAGATTAATAAAATAGGGTTTACCAACTAACGCCAAATCGACTACAATCACAAAGTTAGCCCACAGACGGGGACACGGAATTTTTATGATAAAAAAAATTTTTGTAAATTATGTTGCGATATATAAATATATGAGAATATTATTAACTATAACCGGTGGTGACCATCACCAGGGTGCTTATATAAAAAAAAATCCTAAATCTGCACCTTAACCCTAAAAATATCTAGAGGTGGTGACAATCACCACCAGTTATTTGTAGTAAAACTCAATATAGAATGAATATTCGGTTTATTTTGCTGATTTAAAAAAAGAATTAATGATTATATTCACATAAAATTTAGGTATCGGGTCACAATCCGGGTATTTCAAATAACTCGAATAGCCCGGATGACTCGTTGTATTGATTTTTTTGATTTTTAAAATTTTTAGTGATCTTGATCAACCTGGAATTTAGGGATTTTCCTATATGAGTTGGTTATTTGCTAGTGAGTAATTCATACTGTATCCGTTGGGTTCCGGAGCGCCGCTTTATTTGGAACAATGTAGTTGTCGTATGACTAATATCAAATTATAATATTTATAATTTGTCGGTATGGTTTCTTTTTTACAAAGGCGCTATACTAACAAAGTTACATTATAAAACCATCTGTTTCCATTGAAGAAACCAATACGTACTACTTTGTTTCCATTGAAGAAACCAATACGTACTACTTTGTTTACAGAAAACGATATGTTAGTTAGCATATGAGCGAAAAAGTTGAATTTAAAACATGTCATAGTACATATTACCATGCATAATAAATCATGATTAGATAGAAGGTATAATTTTGTAGCTATAACGATAATAAAATTACCCGGTTAACCGGGTAATTTATTAGAAATTTTCTTGACGGGTACGGTCTTTAAACAGATTGACAGGGACAGTAAATACTTCCATTCCATTTTATTCTGATATCACTATTGGACGCTGAATACATATAAAATGGAGTTTTTTCCGATTAATGTTAATAGAATTTTTTATTTGTTGGTCAATTAACATATGATTAGGTATGATTCCAAGAATAAACTATTAATAGTGATATCGGAATAAAATAGAATGGAGTATTTACTGTCCCTAATGATTGATTGAATGATATCAGCAATTTGGAATTTATGTCCGCCTTATCCTACTCTCCGAACCCACCTGGAATTTTTTTCTTGCCTAGTGTCTGGACTTATGTTCCTCCGCCCAGTTCCGTAAATTATTACAAGTATTTAATGATATGTCAATGCTATTAATATCCAGGAAAAACTATTTTAATCAGACCTATGCTAACTTGCCCACCTTAGTTTAAATAAAACGCGTATCAAGAATTCGTTATTGTCTATCATCCACCAATATTAGTTGCCAATAGGAAATGAAACTTTATCGGACATACGCGTGTTACTGGTAAAAGGGTAAGAGAATTAAAAGGTGAATGTCTTTTCTACGCATGTACGACTTTCTCTAATAAATTATGTCATTTATTCAGACATTATTTTTATGTTAGGTTTACCGCATTGTCTTTTCTGAATTTCACTCAAGCATCATTGTCATGTCGTAATGTCTTTCGTGATATCCGGTCTTTATCAATTATTTCAGTAAGTTTAAATACCTATCTGCTATGATATAAATTTTTTTTTTTTTTTACGGGACAATCCCCAAAATTTTAAAACATCCAAAAACAAGTCTTTTTATTTTAGAATAATCCAAAAACAAACTCATAGCTATAAGAAATAACCTTGACTGAACAGTAAAAAAAAATTAAGATCTTTCACTACGAACTTTGATGATCAATGATTTCCTATTCACAAAACCAGTAAATATCTTAATTCTAAAAATTGCTTTAAACAATAAACACTAGCAGAATTTTATCCTATGTTATTCTATGCTATTTGCAGCATTACAGTATTTTAACAATTACTGTAACAGCTTTATAATATTTAGATACAACAGTATTAAAAAAATTAACCTTGCATACACAAAAAATTAGGCTACACATGTTCGTTACAATAATTTAAAGCTACTATATTCGGACCGATAGTCTTTTTGGTCTGTCCGGCTCATAAAAGACCAGATTGGCCCGGTTCTAAGGAGGACCACAGGACCAGTGGTTTTAATCGGAACTGATTAATAGCCCTAATTTCATTATGTTTTTTCATATATATTTCTTAATTTAGACATCTCAACATTATTTAGACATTTCGACATTATTTAGACATTTCGGCATAATTTAGGATTTTGGCAACATTTAGACATTTCGGCAGACTAAATATCAAATGTCGAAATATTTCTACAGTCGTCCCTCCATATAGTCACCTCCCATATAATCATATCATATGTAATCACATTTTTATTTAGGCCAAACTATAATTTAATTTATAAGAAAAAAACCTCCATATAAGCACAACCTTTCTCTAAGCACATTTTTTAAAAAAGTTACTATGTGCCCAACTGTGTGATTATATGGGAGGATGACTGTACGAGTATAAAACAATTTCAGCTAACAACATTAGTCCGGAAGAAGTGACGAATTATGGAAGTGATGAATATATAATTGATATATCGATGTATTTTATTCGTCACATAATTATTTGTCACTTCCCGGACAAATTAAAGGGATCACCTATACTATATTTGATCCGAATTTGCTATCTTATAATGCAAATCTCCATATCTCGAATTTTTGTCAGGTTACTTGTCATAGGAGAAAATGGTTGGTCAGAGAAATAGTTGTATTGGAATTTGTGTCAAGAAAATAGTCATGTTTTTCAGAATTTTGGAAAAATAACTCCGTGAACTTCGGAGAAATTTAATAAATGAATTGTAACGATGTACGACAAGTTGTGACTGTCATTCTGGCAAACCATATGTACTATTAATCAGAATACAGTATCACCATCTGTTGGGAGAGCTCTGCACCTTCATGAGCCATTTTAACTCTGGTGGTAAAATAGTGTTTGAAATAAACTGGAATGATTTCTCTCTCTTCAATTATTCATTCACTCTTTATATATATGCTATTATGTAATAGCTGCGTGTCACACCAATTTTGGACGACCATATGAGTGTAGATCGTTTTATACGAGCCCTCAAAAATTATTTGTATAAAATACATGCAACGATTATTCTAGACGACGATTGATGACTAGAATAATCCGTTGGAACATTCTTTTGATCGCATGTATTCCACAAATAATTTGCATGTGGGTTATACAATACAAAATGATTTATTTCTTTCTGCGTTACTCGTACAGTATATTAGGGTTTGGGCACGGAAAATCACCATATGTGATACGGGAGCGTTGTGCTAAATCATCGCATGAAAATAATTAGCATTACTACCATAAAACCCCCACATGCTATTTCAAGTATATCTATGTGTGTTATTTCGAGATATAGGGCCTATTTTTTTTTGAATCTGATTATAGTATTACAATATTATGTATAAATTCTGACATATTAAATGATGTGCATAAATTTCGAGACGCCCATTCTGAAATTTAGTATGTCTTTTTCATAGAATCTGATTTTCAAAATAACGTTCGTGGTCATTATTTTACAGTTTTATGGTAATGATTATGGCGGTTTGCTAAAAGGTGTGACCTCTACAGATCATGATGTCACGTAAATTACGAGAAATCAGCCGAGCATAATGGATTTTTCGATTTTGGAGAATTTTAAAGATTCCGAATAAAATATAAACATTAATGATTAAAATTATTATCAATAGGGAATTAATATCTTTGAAATTTTTCCGCTTCATCATCATGAAATCACTGGGTCACACCTTTTTGCAAGTCACCATAATTAAGTATGAAACTAGCCACTTCAAATTATTACATGCATAATAATAGTTTTCAAAAAACATGATGACTATTCTACAAAATTTATGTCTAAATATAAAACAAAGAACAACCTTTGTAAAACCAATAAAATAGCAACTTAAAGTTATGTCGTTTAATTTAGCAAAATTCCTCTTATAATCTTTTAAAATCGCATAAATGTTTGTCATAGATTAACTATCAGGAATTTCCCTTCTCATTTATAACTTTCAGAAGGTTTTATAATTTTATAAAGACATAAAATTACTTTATTGGCAATAAACCTAGATTTTTTATTAATTATATGCTTTCACAATTATAAATTATAATTTATTTGTCATTAAAAAAATTTTTACTTCTAGCATCTTTTTCAAAAGCTTTAAAATTTTGTATTACATGTGAAGTTCTTTCCTTTTAAATAATTAATCACTTGATACAAACCACTATATTTTGGTATACATGCTAACATTAAATTGCTAGATTAATCCTTTTTCTTAGTTGAGTATATAAACAATAAAAGTTAAAATTTCAATAAAATATTTAATCCAAATAATATAATTATAAATTGAATCATTGGGATGGCTAGCCAATTTAAATTTTGTGCATAAATCTACATAGTCTCAGAAGGTCATTTCCTAGTAAAGATTCCATATATTAAGGAATTATTACAGCACGTGGTGTCAAAAAAAAAAAACACATTTAATATGTAATTTCTTAAAACTTGTTTTTTGAAATGTAATTTATCGATACCAATTTTTAAATGAGTAGGTTATCATTCGTAAAAAAAATAGTAACACAGAAAGAAATAGCTTTTATACTTAAAAATTAATCAATCATTTGCAATGTTATATAATCAGACATACCGAATAATTGTTAAGGCAATAATTACAATTATTTGACTTCAATTAATTGCAATTTTTACTTCGTACGGTCTGCAAAATGACAAAATATGTAACAATAGACTTTCTTATAAGTATATTTGTAGTTTGCTGATCTTGATGTCAAAAAAGAAACCTTATACGCAATTACATAAAGAAATCAAGTGATTCCTTTTTTTTTCTAATTACCTGCAACTTAAATAATAATAATTTATATTCTCTTTCGAAAACACAATATATCAAAGTATACTAAGTCTATTTATGCTTAAGCTGGTTCTAATGCGCGCAACAGTTTTGAACAAGTGCTACATAAAAGCTTTATTAAACCTGCAAATAACGGCAAGCATCAGTGTCCTCCCGTGTCATAGTCGATTATCCAAGAAAAGTTAACATTGCCATTTTACAATATAATTAGCATTCTTTATTATAACAAAAATTTTTGTTATTGCATGTTTTTATACTATATTGTTTTTTTCTTTTACACCAAAACTTTTGAAGTATCATATTTTGAAACTGTCGTTTTAAGGCTATCGACGAAATCAAACTCGAAATTTGATTGGTTGGCACATACGTTACCTTTGCTACACATTTAACATTTATTTTCATCTATCTATTTTATTGAATATATATTGAATGCCATAACATACTGTATTTAAAGACCTAAACTGAATTCGCTTTCAAGACATGTTCGAACTCAATCATTGCTTAGAGGCTTTTATTTTTTACGTATTTTAATATAGTCTTTTGATAATGGCCAAATGGTATTTAAATTTCATTTAGAAAATGTACAGAGGCCAATTTTCGGTTTATTCTTATTTTTAATAACTAGATATTATCTTAAGGATTGATTTTAAAATATTGATCACAGTTCCGAGATAAAATTAGATTTTGATTTTGATTAAATAAACTGATATGTTAGTTCCGCTAAAATTTGATAATCTTCTCGCCATTTTTTAAATTCTTTTGCTGACCATTTTTCTGGATCTTTATTCCAACATTATTTCATCACGTTCACATAACATTATGGAACTTCATTGTTAATGGGCGGTCGAAAAACTATTACTTATTTTCTGCTTCGCATTCCCTATAAAAAAAAATCTCTTGAAATTATTCGATTTTTTGTTCGGAAAATCGACTCCATTTCGAACATTTAAAGGATGTTTATTGGATGAATGCGTTTTTTATACGTTTTTTGTACGATAATTTTCAATCAAAAATTTTCTATTTTTTATATCCCATACAAACGTTGAAACAGTACAAACATAAACCCTGCTCGAAAATTTGACTCCGTTCTGAGCATTTTTTTGAACAATGTCTACAATAACTGTACAACCTTTTTTTATAGGGATTCAATAACTATATACGTATTACACAAAGCCAATCCATATTCGCAGCTATCGACATAACGATAATTGATCTAATTGATCGCCTATTCGCAGACTTTGAAAAGAATTAACAGGTTATGAATATACTTCTGTAGTACAGAATACAAACACTCATACATATGTAGTACATTGTGTTCGTAAAATTGCTTCGTTCGTTAACAAAAGACCTGAATTGAATTTTAACTACAGCAATGGGGGATTTAAAATTTATCACTTCGTACAGTTTACCGACTGCATGGGATATTGAAGATAAATTACCATTTATTGACATAGATTCAAGTGGACTTAAAGTGAGTTATACAGGTAATATGAAAATGAGAAATCTCGCGGAAACATATTTAATTTGTTACGATAATCATCGCCATTTAAAAGAATATCTCATAGCTATTTTAATTTATTTAAACCCTTTTAATTAAAGATCCTGATGACTATAAAGCTGTAATTGTTCGAGCAAACAATCCAATCCCTTCAGAGTGTGGGA
>CAJVPY010001854.1:0-17945 GCA_910591965.1 Dentiscutata erythropus | reverse complement strand
CCAACCTTAGTGAAGATCGTCGCAGACTTTTCCCATATTACAAAAGCGCCGTCCCTGGGATTTGAACATGGGATCTTTCCATAACGTTTGGTGAGGGTGACAACTAGACCACTTCACTAAGTCGCTACACCTCCTTATATACTATTTATTGATAAGCTCAAAGTTTATTATATACTATTAAGTAAAGTATCTCTAGATTATTAGTTGCTGCAGTTTACTTTTTAAAGAAATATATATTTTCTTTGGGTACTAGTGCATCAGTATGTTCTTTTTATAGCTCCATCTTGCTTTCCTGTTGGGTTTTTAAAATTTTTAAAATTTGGTTTACTTTTTCAAAAAATTAACATTGTTTACTTTCCAAATTTAGTAGTAGCAATCATATATTTATTTGTTTATTAACAGATATAGTACTACTTTAAAAAGTGGGTCCTCAAACTTATACAGAGTAACCAAAAAAAAATTTACATTAAGGCAGAGCTTTACAATAAAGAAATATAATAAGGTTGCAATTAATATATAATTTTTTTTTTTTTATAATTCGGCAGTCTTGCCTTTACTGTTTATTAGTACTTTAAGGTATTGTGATTACAAATATATATATATATTTACAACTATCTAATTTATTACAGATAAGGCTCACCCGATTACTAACTTAGTATCTATATATAATCTGCTATATGAGATTTTACCTTCTTATCAACCGTCCTGCAACAGGCAGTTTTCAAACTCACCAGATAATTCCCAAACCTATTTTATTATACTGTATACTGTATATCCTGCTAATATACTACTGTACAATGTCTACCAGCTAACTTTTACCTCTCATTACTTATTACATTACTCCTAATTCACTTCTTGTACTATTTTCAAATTGGTGTTTCTGAAGTGGGTACTCTTGATACTTCCAGTTTGGTGTTCTCGAGATGTTACTCTAAAAGCCTAGTTCGTATTAATATATAATTTTTACAACCTAGTATAAGTTTATAATAGTATATTTTTTTCTTTTTTTGTATGTTTTTTTAGTTTATTTTTTTGTCAAATATATATTTGATTTTACTACTTCTTTATAGAAGTAGTATTCTTCTTTGTTAGCTTTATAGACTTATCTCTTTGTATTTTTTTTTATATTTTCCTGTTCCTCTTTTGTTTGTTTTTTTAAAAAATTTTTTTCTTTTTTTATTTGTTTGTTTTTTGTTTTTTTTTTATTTTCTTTTTCTTCTTGTTGTATATTTCAGTATTAATTAATACAGAAATTTTCTTGCTTTTAATAAAGAATGAATGAATGAAGGAATAGACTCTAGATAGGCTGACAGGATCCTCCAACTTACATGTAGGTTGGTGTACAAGTTGTATCTGGATATGTTTATCATAGCTAGGTAATATTAAGCTTGCAATTTTTAGATTCTTTGTTTGTTTTTTATATAATTTTTGTCTAATTAATAAAGTATTGTATTAAAGCTCTAACAAGATTGTCAAAGAGCAAAAAAAAAAAAAAAAAATTAGAATCTTTTAAACTATTATTTATTTTAAAAAAAAGTTAATTCTAAACCCTATTATAGTATATATATTAAATTGCTATCTGATTAGATATTGGTGTTTCTTATCAGTACTATATATAAATTATATATATTCTTGATCTGCTTAAAAGTCAAATAATCAAGCAAAGTTATAGGTTACATATACTGTATATTGATATGACTATAGCAAATAATTTTATTAGTATTATTATAAGTATTATATAAATTACTATAAAAGTAATTATTACAAAATCTAATATTGTATGTAATTATAAAAAATAAAAATTATAAAAAAAATTTTGAAGAAATAAATTTATATAATTATAGCATGATTGGGCTAATGTAAGTATAACTATTGCGGGAATCTACTATACTGACAAGTTCAAATTATAAATTGTGCTATAAACTAAATAATATGTGTTCTAAATCTTGTATTTTAATAAATACTGAAATATATAATGTATATATATAATAAATTATTTATGTGCAAGCCTCTAAGAGAAGTGTCATTTATCATCTAATTTTTTTAGCAGAGGGTGGGTGCCAAAACATCATTCTAATAGATCACATATATATATGTTTATGTAATTGTAATTATTTAGAAGGGGGGATTTTACTATTTACAAAAAATTATCTAATAACTCTGTTATATAAACACCAAATCTTAGAACTTTCAAGATTATAACAGATTTGACCTCTGAAAAATCCCAGGGATCAAATTCATTAAATTATAAATATTAATAATTATAAAACAACATAAAAATCGAAGAAACTAATTGTAACATGTTAACCTTATAAGAGATTTAATTTCTAATTATGTTCAATTTTAAATAGCACCATCAAAATAATCATTAACAAAACTCATCAAATACATAGAGCATTATTACTCTGATGTAAATTACACAGGTTGAATCAATGTTTCCTGTTATGTACCCGATAGTCTGCCATAGCTGTTATGTTGCTACCTCCCGATATTTTACCAATATTCTGGTGAGGTATTGGCGGATCAATCGGGTACATAACAGGTTGATTCAACCTGTGTTAATACCATGTCGAAGCCGCAGGTAAATAAGCTCGCAAAGTAATATTTTTAATATCAGATATAGGTTTCTCAGGTTAATCGAAGTTAGCCGGTTATCAGCGGGTTTATAGCCGGTTACTAATTATTTTCAACGGTTCCATTCACCGGGTAATCAGTTTAACCCGGTTCAGAACACTTGTTGTTTGCACTCATATAATGTAACAATTAATAAACTTTAATATTTACAAAATGTATTGAAGATTTAAAGTAAATAGATTTCCTTGGCTTTATACTAGGGTAGATGTAAAGTAGGTGGCATGGTAAAATTTTAGGGCATGTCTCCCGGGGCACGCCCCTCTTATCGTGTCCTGGGGCATACCCCTAGTATATAAATCGTGATTACATTCTCAAATAAGTTAGATCATGTGACAACAAACCAAACTCAGCAAGAAAAAAGCCAAGTGGAACAAGAGAGGTATGACCGTAATATAACCCACTTAGTATCGCCACTAAAATCATAAAGTTTAAATTCTTTCACTTCATCAATAATAAATATGATTAAAAACTTTTTAAAACTTTGAACTGGACATTGAATTCAAACTATATTTAGAAAATAATAAATGAATGAGTTATTTTCGATCCTGAATGACTGGTTGTTTACCTTTATAATCGTTGTTTTCATCAAACACTTTTTCAAGAGTTCTTCTAATCTCTTTTACTTCCTCACCACATCTCAAGCACTTCCAAGTATTTCCTTCTTGAATCATTTTCATCTTTATGCAGTAATAACAATATTGGTGGCCACAACTAGTTTCATATGAATTATGTAATCTTGTGGTGTTTACTGCCGTGCTTGATGATGTTGAAATAGACATTTGTTGTTCGTAGCATATAGCACATATGTGAGGTGGTAAAAAATCAAAAGTTTGTGGCTTGGAATATGAAATATGTTTCAAAATATTTTTAAGCCTTCGAAAGTTAATGAATGGCATGAGAAATAATAGAAATTCCTACAACATAATTCATTAGTGAACGGCTTCAACATACAATAAAGAAAAATCTATGACAAATAAGAGACATACAGTGAAGGCATGCCACACCAATTGCCGGTTCATGAATTCAAAGTTAACATGCCGTCTCGTCATTTGACGGGCGTATACGAAGCGCATCGAAAGAATTCGATCCACTAATGTACGATATCTAGGAAATAAATTATATTAATATATATATATCAGAATAGAGATTTCATAGTGAAATAATGGTATTTACTTTCCGTCACATAAAAAAGCTAAAAAATTAGACAAAGACAAAATTTTGTATAGATTTTCTAAATGTTGTAAAAATTTCCAGAAAATTTTACGGGCATCATTCTAAAAAAAGCATACATCCAACACTGGATTCATCAAAATATTATTTTCATCGTCCTTTAATATTAAAACAAATATAATGCAAATAAAACACACATCGTTTAGTTCACTCCATCTTTTAGCTGTCACAAACCGATTAATTCGTATCCAAATATATGGCCCACCAATTGTCATTGCGCCAAACACATATTTTTGAGGTTTAGTGAGAATCTCATCTTTCTGAGTAAATTGTACTAAAAAAAAAGAAAAAAATCGAAGTCAATGCCAGGTAAATGATTGAATATGTTAATGTATTTGACTGAGAACACACATCCACCAGAATGTCGTCTTTCATTTCGATATTTCAAATTTTGTAACTGTGCACCATATGATGCACCAGATTCATAAATCGAAAAACGGTACATTACTAATTGTAGTGCAGCAAGTATTTCTGGCTCAAAAGCTTCTCTAAATTGAGGCTAAAAGAAAGTATAAATATTATGTGTCAAATAAGTCGAATAAAAAAAAATATCGTAAAATCTAAACTTACATTAAACAAAGAAAATGTTTTCCATAATTGTTCTTTCAATATCCCAAACAGTTGCAAATCTAACAAATTAGAATCCATCTGGCTAGCGCGCATAATCCGAAATGGTGAGGAAGGAAATGTAGAACATCGTATCGCTGATAGTGAATTCTGTATATTTGCCCATTCTTTTGACCAAAAAGAAACATTTTGCCCAATTTGCCCAATTAACGGATCCATTGGTGTTAGTAAGAAATCTATTTCTATAGATTATTTATCGATTAACATAGGCATAAGTTCGTGTGATTGGCTAGTTTCTAAGATAAATATGTAGATCTACACAGTAACAATCACGTCACACTTTGATCATGCTAGTGCGTTAATCAATATCAGGTAATCATCATTCATATTTAAAGAAGGTTGAATTTCATCATGTCAAAGGTAAAATTAACACACGATGACATTGTTCTTCTAATATTGTAATAATTTAATAGCCTATACCATTTGACAAACAGGAATTTACAATTTTATATTTTGCTTCTGCTCGTGACGCTGTAAACATTTCATCTGAAATAATTTCATTTCCATCTACAAGTTCATCCTTATCGCTTCAAGATTTGACGAATCTTTTGAAGAATCGACATGAAAATCTCGGCAAAATTCTTGAAAATTCTATGTTTGCAATTAACATGCAATATGTTGACAAGGATGATGAATCAATTATGGTGAAACCCGGTGATGAAGTTGCAATAATCCCGCCCGTTTCTGGAGGTTAATTCAGCAGTAGCGAAAAAAAAAACCCCCGGTTTAATCATTATTTTTGGCCTATATGTATATCTTAATAAACACTAAGGTAGAGAGAAGTATTTTTATTAAATTAAAGTAACATAAGCCATTTTGGAATGATTAATGATACATTCGCGAAATTTGTCGTTTTCCAATATAATTATATTAGCAGTTAGCCCAATCATATTTCACGAAATGGTCCACAAAAAATTAACAAATCATAATGAAAGCCCACTATTCCGGTATACTATAGTACTGTAGTAATATGAATAAAAAGCTTTTTTTAAATATCGGCCAAAAATAAAATTTTACTTTTTTTTTTTTATTATTAATTAATAAAAAAAAAAAATAATGTTTGCTGGCTATTTATTTAATTAGTACTTACAAAGTCTAAAATTTTGCCTGTTTTTTTAAAAAAAATTTGATTGGTGCGTTCGTTATCTGATCAATCTGATCATTATTAATTCAGCTAAATACGTAGTAATCGTGTCAATTGTCACTAAACACTCAAAACCAACTTGTTTCTCTTAACGTTAAGGGTTATAACGGTTTACTGCATTCAGTTTGTGCCTTTGGACCAAATTTTTTTTCTTTGTGTTTGAAAGCCCATTACAAATTCTGATCTTTTTTTTCAATCTTTCTTGTAAATTGCTTAAATCCTTTTGCAAAAAAATAAAAAATAAAAAATAAAAAAATAAAAACAAATGATCTTAATGGATACCAAAACAACACTGTCAGAAACAGAAGAAGGTGAGATTGTTGATGATTCTGGAACTTTTGACAGTGAAGAGGATGCCGGAAACAAACGAAATATCGAAGAAGTGACCAATGGATTGGCCGCTCTATCGGGTCCAGGCCAGCCTTCACCTGAAAGTCAAGGTACCGAAGATTCGTTAAAGGATCGTAGGCTAAGTACTGGAAGCCGTGAAGGTGACTCTGCAATGGAAATAAGTAGCCGGGAGAAGGCTGGTCATAGCGAAAAGGATCGTAAACACCGAGAGGAACGTAGACATCGACATTCTAGCAAACATTCCCACAGCCATCGTCGCCATCATGACCGTGATCGTAGTCATCATGGTCACCACGGACGTCATGAATATAGTCGAAAAAATGGAGTTGAAGAAGGGGACAAACATCGTAAAGATGGTTTAGGTAACAACTTAAACTCGACCGATCATATGGTCGTCGATGACGACGAAAATCGTAGCGATGTCTCCACCAATCGTATTGAACCTTCTGCTGCCTCTTCCCGTAAATCTAAACGCAGTAGGGAAGATCTTTCTTCTGACGATGAATCTCATCACCGCTCATCCTCTCGTCGTCATTCTTCTCATAACAGTGAACGACGACACAGTGCGAGTCAAAGAAGCAAGGAATCTCGCAGCCGATACGATAGTGATCGTGATTACCGATATGGACAGAGAGAAACTCTGAGGGGTTACGAAAGGGAGGTAGGGTATAGCAGAGAAAGAAATGAAGGTCATGGTAGTGAGCGAGGTTACGATAAAGAAAGAAGTAGGCGGTATGACGACCGAGTTAATGGGTCATATTCATCGCGAAGAATTATAGAATATGAAATAGATGATACTGTTCCAAGTGGCACGATCCTCAGGTAATTATTGATTATATGTCTATATATATATATATATATATATTTTAAATTTATTTACGTTTATCATTGTTTTATTTATTAATCGATAGAGATGGTCAAAATTCTGTCTCACATTTAAAAAATGACTCAAACGTCGAAAAATCTACTACGGATGAACCTACAGATATAGTTCTTGAACCAGAAGATGATGACGAGAAGCTAATTGAAGAAAGGCGTAAACGTCGTAATGCAATATTAGAAAAATATAAAAATAAAAATAATGAAATTTCCTCAACAGGGCCAACAGCAATGGAATTGACGGTGCATAGGCAAGAAGCAACTGGTTTGTATTATTTTTATTTTTTAATTCAAATTACTTATTTAAAACTATTGTGTGTTTTAGACCATTATATTAAATTACATTTATCAGGCACTCCAATTGTAGTTTCACCGATTACACCATCAACAGCATCACCGACATCGTTCTCCTTAACTAAAGTTGAAACTTCTGTTGATGATTTTGTTCCTGGTGAAGATCAATTTTCTGCCGCAGACTACGATCCAACAAAAGATCGCATAGCGGATGATGAAAGGCGATTACATCATAAATCCGCCAAAGATTTGGAATTGCTCAAAACCAAAGATGCTCAGGAATCGGTTGTTGGACAGGATGAAAATGAAGCTGATATGTCTGCAGCAGATTATAAAGAAACTTTAAACGAAAGTAACGCAGATCATAAAATTAATAATGTGAAAGCAAGTGATGAATTTGATATGTTTGCGGATGATGACATAATTATTCCTTCACCAGAGTCAAAAAAGTCTACAAAATCAATACCTGTAAGATTTTCTTCAAATTTTTATCATTATTATATTAGTATTTTTATTATTATTTTTTATTTGTTTATTTTATTATATTTATTTATATTTATTATTTTTATTTATTTATTTATTTATTATCTTGTTTTTACCTTTATTTTTTATTTTTTATTTTTTTTTAGTAAAACTCATTATTGACATAATTTATTACTATAAATAGGATGTTAAAAACGTTCCCGTTGTTATGCATGATCATGCTGTCGGTCTTGTAGACAATTATGATGATGCTGAAGGATATTATCGTACGTTTTTTTTCTTTTAATAGTGTATTATCTGATTATATTATACTTCTCACAATTATTTCTCCGTAGGTGTTTTGTTAGGTGAAATGCTTGACAGCCGATACCATGTATATAGTCATCTTGGTAAAGGCGTCTTCAGTTCTGTCGTCAAAGCTAAAGATACAAAGGAAGGAACAGATGTAGCTATAAAAATTATTCGAAATAACGAAACAATGTATTTATCTAGCATGTTTTTTTTTTTTGTTTATATAGTATATGTTTTATTAAATGGGTTTAATTTATAGGTATCGGGCTGGTATCAAAGAATTAAACATTCTCAAAAAACTAATGCTATCTGATCCAGAAAATAAGAAGCACGTAATTCGGTTATTTAGACATTTTGAACATAAAGGGCATTTGTGCCTAGTATTTGAATCATTAAGGTAATTCATACATGTATAGTTCTTTAGCAAAAAAAAAAAAAAAAAAAATATATATATATATATATATAGTGCTAATTCACTTTATTTTACTTTGTTGTTTAATATTAGTATGAATTTAAGAGAGGTTTTGAAAAAATTTGGCAAAGACGTTGGTATAAACATCAAGGCTGTTCGTATATACGCTCAGCAGTTATTCTTATCGTTATCACTTTTAGCAAAATGCAACATACTTCACGCTGATATCAAACCTGACAATATATTGGTAGGTATTGTCGTTTTCGTCAACATTATTTAAGATAGTTATTGAAAATATGCATTTTTTAGGTGAGTGAATCAAAAAATACGCTCAAAATGTGTGATCTTGGTTCAGCTTCCGATGCGTCAGAAAATGATATCACGCCTTACCTTGTTAGTAGATTTTATAGAGCTCCCGAAATTAGTAAGTTGTGAATTTATTAATTCAGTTTATAATGCTTGCAAATAAAATTTAATAATCCACTAAAATTATTTGTAGTTATTGGGCTACCTTATGACTGTGCTTTGGATATGTGGTCGGTCGGTTGTACTTTATATGAACTTTACACTGGCAAAATTCTCTTTCCAGGGCGAAGCAACAATCAAATGCTAAAACTCATGATGGAGCTCAAGGGAAAATTTCCTAATAAGAGCCTTCGTAAGGGACAATTCACAAAACAACATTTTGATGATGATTATAATTTCTTGTATCGCGAAACGGACCGGATTAGTAATAAGGTTTATATAATTTAAATAGTATTTAATTAAACGCTCTATTTTGCGCTATTAACTTCTTTTATTATATTAGGAGGTTGTAAAGACTATTGTTATTACAAAACCAACTCGCGATTTAAAAACACGTCTTCTTTCTAAGACGTCGCATATGACAGATGAGGAGTTACGTTTATTGACGGCGTTCGTCGATTTGTTAGATAAGTGTTTAAATTTGAACCCAGAGAAACGGTTAACGGTAAAGGAAGCATTGATGCATCCGTTTGTAACCGGCAAATTATAACTTATAGTGTTAAATAATCTTTAAAAAAAAAACTCTACAACATTTACTGTTGAATTCCCACGAGTTCTATAGTGTATATATTTAGATTTTGATTTACCATTGTGAACTATTGTTTTTTCACCAATCGTATGATGTAAAAATTTTACCCACTTTTTGAAAGATCAAGTGATATTTGTAATGCGATAATTTTATAGATACTTATTCAAAGATTTTAATTGTTTATGCGTTATAATTTGAAATACGTAGCAAGAATCTAATTCAAAAAAAAAAAAAAAAAAAAAGAAAAACTGCAATAATAAAGAGGATTTAAATCTTCACAAATCATTTTTTGGGTGGAGGTTTGGACTGGGCCTTGAGAACTTTTTTAACAATCTTTTGTTCTTCAATTAAGAAAGCACGGACGATGCTATCATGTGTGTGTATCATCAATAATAAGTAAAACCCATTTCACATCAATATGAATGATGATAAATATATATGCATAAATACCGGTCTCTCACACATTTAGCACAACGACTACCGCCGTAAGCTCGTCGAACTGTCTTTTGTCGTTTAGAAATTTGTGCATATTGGCGTGGTCGGAGAGCCGGGATCTTTGAAATTATAATTATAAAAAATATGTTCCAAATATTTATACAATCAACTCTACAACTATGGAGCTGGAAACCTTGACAATCGTTTCAATTTTTTTTTATCTATACAAAGCCATCAGTAGAATTGTCTCTACATTGAGCTGAAACGGTTTAAATTGAAATAATTGTTAGGGCTTCCAGTAAAATATAAAAATGGTTAAATAGCATACTCCCGGAAGCCTACTCCCGCAATCACCACAATGAGGACCTTTAGCAGGTTTCTTTTCATATAGCCAAGTAAGCTTACCACCTATTAACGAAAGTACCATAACAACCCAATTATTATCAAGCCTAATCATATCAGAATATCCCCAACATACCAGGCGTCTTGATTACTCTGGTTCTATTTGATTTGGTATTATAACTCAAGCGGCGCCTGTATGTAAGACGTTGTGCCATTTCGAATTATATTTCTGAAATTCCATGCACAATTTTGATGAGTAAAAATATCGATTAGTAAACAATTGGTTGGACACTTTTAAAATTACCTTGATGTGGCGAGAAAAAAAAAAAAAAAAAAAAAAAAACGATAAAATTTATTTTATGTTACACGATCAAAGTTGGCGGATTTATAATTTGATTGGTTCATCTGCTCCGCTAATTCTTCATAACCTAACAAGTAAATTTTACTATATGGGGTCTTTGCCTTGAAAATGACCTTACGGTATCATGTACCGTAAGGTCATTTTCAAAGCAAAGGCCCCATATAACCTATATAACCACTAATCTCACTGAACCCAATATAAACGGACTTTAAAAATTTTTGTTGGCGAAGTAATTGCTGCGCAGAATCCGTAGTTAGTGTATTCTTATTGGTCCGCTTCTTATTGCAAATAAATTTTTGCGTTGTGCTACCGAATAAAATAAACCGCAGTTATGTACGCAGTATCTGAGATCGATTCCTAAAGTTATAAATTTCTTTGCTAACGCTAATTTTTCGAGAACTATTTATTTATTCACTTTTTTAAGCTACTAATTTATTAATAGATTGTATTATAATTCAGCGCAATGCAGCGTTTTAAGCCAGCACACGAGATTTATAATCGTTTAATGTGGGACAAGGATCAGTTTGGTGACTTCTCTATAGGATATGAAGATGTATAGATTTTTCAGATAATTTTTATTGGATTTATGTTGTCTGAGAAATATTAAAAAAAGGCATGTTTAATTTTCAGAGATTTCTTGGAATTATGGAAACAACTCGGGAAGAATTCGAGGAAGCAGAGATACCGGTAATTTTTTTTTCTATTATAAAAATGCGAAAGTAATTAAACCATTTTATAATTGTTTAATACATCGATTCTTAGTTTCATCGAATTCGTTATTTTAAAATCATCTCAAAAGGACAAATAATATGGGATAGAGAGCGCCGGTTAGATCTTATCACTCGCAATTACTCAAATCCAACTTCAGATCCTATACATGATACATCACAAATTACTATTAGTATTGATGTTCCCATTGCAAAACAACCAGTATTTTCTGCAAAATCTAAAAAGAATTATCTTAAACAGAAGCGACAAAAGCTTAGACAGAAATTATCTACTGAGGCTAGAGAACAACTCGAAGAAGACGAACGAATCGAAGCAGAACATGATCAACAATATGAAACTAGAATGCGCGAGGTTGAGGAGCGTATCAAGCGGTTTCAAGAGTTACAAACCAATGTATAGATCATTATAAAAAAAACTTTGCAATTATGGAAAATTAAACCTTTTTCCATATTCATGTAAAACCAATCCCTAAGTTAAACGATTCTAATGTAATTATATCACAAAGAAACTATAAGTTTTTTTTTTTCAATAAATAAATTAAATAATCCAATGAATCAACGCAATCTTAAGATAAATAAATGATTGAAACAGTTTTTTAAGTTGTAGAAAAAAATGATCAACAAAGAATCAAACGTTTTTTTCCTTTAGTCAATAAAAACACCAATGTAATCATATTAAATAGATTAAAAACTTATCAATCCTATGATATTTATGTCGAGTTACTTCCTGAACCACTCGCTACATTATTTCTACTTTCGTTTATATTATCATCATTTAATCTAAGACGTTCTGGGTGTGGATAATATATGTGCGGATTTTTAAGATCATTTAGTGCCTTGTGTTTTTCTTCTAAAATTTTAGCATTAGCGCGCTGAACAGTTTCTGATTCGGTCGGTTCACTTAATAATGGCTCACTTTCTTCGTCATTAGGCTGCTTACTCTTGTTATTGAAACCTAATAAACGACGGAAAAATCCGTGCTTATTCATTTCGTTAGGTTTGTCTCCCTTAACTGGAAGCCATAACCAAGGAAGTACCCCTACTAATGCTGGGGCGCCATAATTCCGCATTCCAGTATTGAGTACGCCGTTGTATAAAGTCATGGGTGGTTGACTATAATCTGTGTACAACTCTGGTTCCGCATGATAAATTTCAATATCTGACCGAATATTCATTTTTCCGCTAGTGGAAGGCATGGAAGATGAATCGTCATCAGTGCATTCCTCTGTTAAAGTCTTTAACGGAATGAAAGCAGCATTACGGGCATATGCTTCATTTACATAATAATAGAATATTGCTGTAATAACAAGAAGAGGAGTCAAACTGAGTGCCATGAATTTACATTTTCTTAAAGACAGATATCCTATCATCATGAGCTGATATATATAAAGGCCAACAATGATTCGATGGAAGATTTTTGGCCAAACAAGACCAGAAGTTTCGTAAGGATGATAATAAACTAAAAAGGTTTATAGAAATATTAAAAAAAAAAAATTGCGGAAATAATTATAATTTATGCAATCACATACCATATAATAATAAGTATTTATATGTCAAATAACCCAGGAAAAAATATATTGCACCAAAAGGGAGAATTATCGGTGTGATAGAAGAATATATAAGTACAATCACGAAAATTAGAATGACGGGTGGTAATTCTTGACCAAAATCCAGAAATGGAGGGGCACTAGCTTCAGCATATTCTCTCGGGGTTTTTGTAACGAATATACGCATAAACAAGGTAAAAGCAATCTCGCTCATTTGTAATAAATGAACTGGAAACAATCCAATTCCTTGAAGGACAACTAAGTTAATGAACAAAGGGGCTGACTTAAGGATTTAAATTAATTTTTAGTCAATGGTTAAATAAATTAGTTAATATTCATAAATTGATCAAATTGAAAAGCTTACTCCTGGTAAAGTTTTCGCAAGTTGATCTGCAATGTCTTTGGGATTTTCAAAGATATCGTCTATTAGTGCTTTTGCAAAAGGTATTTCAAATAGGGTCAAGATTAAGAAAAAAAAATATCTAATATGGGCGTAAAAATAAATGTTATAAATACATGGAATGAACTAACTTTTAGTATAAAAAAGACACGTACTTTGCAAATGTAGAGAGTTCGATTGTACTACGAGTATAAAATCCTTGAATACTAGATAGGTCTTGTAAAAAGCATATCTGAGTTATTAGATATACAGATATATAATTTATAAATTTATAAATAATGTTTAAAGACATACATGACATTAATTTGGGTGGCAATACATTATTTAATGCGGTAAGTGCAATAGGCGGAAGCGTACTTTGGATAAACCATTTCAAAAATTTGTTCTTTTTAGCCAAATTTGCCAACCATGGAAATACTTTCTCCAGAGTTGATAATCGCAATAGCGAGGCTATACGTAAAGTAGCCAAACCCCAGGAAGATACCATCAAAATAATCACAAGATTTACTATTACAGTACGAATGAGCTTTTCTCTTTCACGAATGATAAGGTTGTGCCAGTATCTAAAATACCAAATAAATAATTATAAAAATTGTGCTACGAGTAATTAATAATCAATTTATACTTGAAAATTTAAACATACACATCCCAAGGTTCAGGTGCCATTGTAGTGTGGCATTGAAATGGTTCATCATAAATGAGAACTTGCGCGGCTAGTTGCTATAAATTTGAACAGTAATAGTAAGAAACGTAATAATGTATGATATAATGTCGACTATCCTATTATGAAAATCAAAATTATGCACTACCGCGCTAGTAATATTTTCAAAAGTCACAAATCCGACTGACGTAGGCTTATATTTTCTATGTTTTCTACCTTGTTCAACCAACTCATCATAAGATTTGAATAGATCCGTATAATAATCAATTTTATCAACTTTTTTGCCGAATAAATATAAACAACCAGTCCGAATTGTTGGACGCTTTCTATGAATATCAATATCTTGAAGAGCCGTAATTTCTTTATTTAGTTCGAATTCATTGAGTGCCTTAATAGGATCATAATCAGGATAATCACAAGGATTGCCCAAATATTCTCGGTAGGCCCTTTCAAGCTCTCTTAAATAATATGTGCGCATTTCAAGTGCGTGTCTTAACTTTCGTACATTCTTATAAACAACTACACTTTCAACCGTACCCAGACCTAATGAATCATAAAATTCAGCAAGCGCAGGTTCTTCTTGTAACTTTTTTGGTAATACGGTTACCATCACAGTTCTCGCACTAATAGTATTTTTCCATTTGCAGTAATAACGATGTCGCATTATTGAAAATTCACGATAATTATCATACGTGAAATAAAATGTTGCAAATGAGAAAACCCAAGTGAATATAGCATATGATAACAGAATTCCATAAGCTTCTAATTCATTTTCAGGTATTCCTATTGGATCATCTTCTTGTAGGTTTTTGCTATGGTTACCAGGCATGTAACCAGTCAACTTTATTGGAGAAAGTATAACAAGTCCGAAAAAACTGCAAAATGCAAATAATCTGTATGACATTACAAAGAATGATAAGAGCTATTAAGAACAAGTTAGTTACAGAGTGAAATTCACTATAGAGTATCCATTAATAGTATATGAAAAAAAACTACATACTACAGCAGCATCCAAGCCTACGAGATCCAAAACCTCAGATTCGGGCATTTTGAATAATGTAACGATCCACCAGAAAAACGAATCAGGAAGAGATTGGGGGGCAAGTCTTTTAAAATAAAAATGATAAGTTTATAGCATATAAAAGGTAGTTTTAGGTATAAATACGCAACGCACCCTTCTAATCGTAAACGGCTCCTCGGTGCAAAAATTGTGCTCCAGCGAGTTCGAAGGAGACAAAATAGCAAAAAGGAAGTTACGCCAATAACAGTTGCGAATATCAGTTGAGTCGTCAAGAAAGTTGTTTTGCCTATTTAACAAACGAAGATTAGCAGGAAAATAGCGTTAACAGCTAATACATATGACTGTATTATGTATTCACCCGTATCATCCTGAATCGGAGATTCTGAGGTGTTAATTCCTAAAGGAAGCTGGTCGGCAACCAACATCTTAACAGAATTGTTCTGTAACGAAGTAAGTTAACTCGGTCAAGTGATACAAATTCTCTACTGAGTTTAATTCATGAATCACGAATCCAGTAAATACTAGATATATAATTCGTTTAAGACAACGAAAATATTACTCCTGACACTGTTGAAGAACATTCATTTACGAGAAAAAAAAAAAAGAACAAAAGAAAAATTTTTTTATATTCTTTAAAATCTGCAGGTTGCCTGTTATGGAATAACTGATAAATGGGCACTTAGATTATCAAATATATACGTATCGGATGGATTGTAATACATCATTAATAATCTATACTAGTCATTGCTAAGCACAGTTATCAATTCCTACATATGCATGCATATGGCTCCATCAAGCAACGCTCGAAGGAAGATCCCTCGAGCTCCATTTACATCCCGATCTATAATTAAATTACAATTTTCATTTATAAATTTTTCTACCACCGATGTTTTGTATATTACCACACCACGAGCAGGTTTTTGAGGTATATGCTTCATCTTGTATGATAATTTCGACACCAGTTTCTTCAGCTTTGGATTTCAGCCTCTGTCTAAACATATAGTGTGACCATGTTAACATACTTCTCACAACCTTGGAGTGGATCTTTCTTTTTTCCCTTTTCACCATGTTACTCACGCCGAATTCCGGAATTATAACCACGTCATAATTTTTAACGAGATAATTTACCGTTTTCTTGTGAAGTTCATTTCTTAAATTTTTAATTTTTTGAAATATTCTTGCAATTGCTTTATCGATCCTCTTGGCCTTTTTCTTTTTTCTCTTGGATGTTGAATTGTTTAACCTGTCCCTCTTGGAGCTTAGTTTGTCAGCGTGATATCCCAATCTTATCAACCTCTGAGAATCGTTTTTACCGATCTCGCTGACACCATTGGTTGGAGAGTACAACACGAACGGGGTTCTCACACCCGGGTCTATCGCTACAAAATTTTCATAAGATTCTTTAGCTCTTATCAATCTTTCATGTATCCATGATAAGAACCATTCATTTGTTTTTCGATGATACGTTAGTTTACAATCTTGTTCAAATGTTAATGGCCATTTATTGTTATTTCTTTTGGCTTCAAAATGGCCAGATCGTAAATCTCTCTTTCCCAAGATTAGCTCATTCGGTTTATTCCTATCTGATATCATATTTTTATTAAATAAATATCTCACGTAAAATTTTCCATGATCTTTTTTTGAAAAATTTTGTGCGCGTATACTAATAGTATGTTTCAGATCTTTCTTTGATTTGTATGATAATGTCGAGCCTTTTTCTTTAGCATTGTAATTTTTGATTGCTTCGTCAACAGACTCATCGATAATATTAATGGGAACTTCATCGTAAACTTTTTTACTTATTTTCAGGTAAGCTATGGTTCTTAGATATTGTGTTTTCGGGAAATTCACGAATCTTTTGGATTTTTTGATAACGTATCGCCTTTCCTGGAGGTAACCGACGATCGTGTTGTATACCAACCTCGACAATCCCATCCATCGTTTCAACATTTGTTTTTGAGCATGATTCGGATACAAACGCACGTTCAACGTCCGACACATGCTCTCGTTAGTCTTTCTCTTCTTGCTCTTTCTAACCATCGTGATCTTTCGTTTTTTTCCCTTCAATTCAGCGATAAGTTCATCTTCCTTGTTTCCAACAGATACCCTCGGACAGCTCACATTCGACGGAAGTCGGATAGTTGAGAAGAACCACGAATTGGTATCACACACAACATCATTCTCGGTGGGTAACCACAATTTCTCCGACAAGACCTTTGCACGATCATTCCAATAAGGTTTGTAAACTTTTGAAGTTGTTTCGGGTTTTATTTTTGTTGCTTTATGAGCAGACAGAAACATTTTTTAACTAACTGTCAAAGAGTTAGGCAATCACCGTAGTGACTGCTATTTACCCCAGACGGTTTATTAATATTATGGTCTCGCTTGGCTTTTAGAGACACACACTCCTCCTTTAACGACGACACACAGTACACTATTTTGCACGCAGGTATTTACTTTAACTATTCGTTTATTACTTAACTAATCCCAGTCGAAAGACCGTTTTAATTCTTTATTTACAATTTGCTATTTAAGCGATTCCAACAATTACATACTTTGTATTACAGTTTAACTATTTCTTCGTTATTAATTAATTAAACTTTTTCATTATCCCCATCCTAATCGTCATATTCATGCACTCAACGATCAAGTTACCTATCGTACCCGATCTCGATTAATCTCCGATACTTCAATTATTAGTATGACCCTGATCGATCACATTATGACGTGAATCGATCGTTCCATATTCCTTAACTGCTTTTACGCTCTTTAACTTACTAATTAGCCCATTATCTATTTGTATACCTTTTACTAGGTATAAGGGCTGTTCATAAACTACGCGACACTAACAAAGATAAAATTTCAAACCTTTTTATACATGTTTTATTTAAAAAGCATTACTAATCAAATAATTAATAAATATATTAATGATCTTATAATTACGTAATTTTTGTCCGAAGCGAAGCGAGGACTTTAGGGATGTTAATGGAGTAAGGTACTCCAGAGTAACTGTGGAGTATAACCCACTCCATACCGGTGTGGTCCAGACAT
>CAJVPY010001853.1:0-17948 GCA_910591965.1 Dentiscutata erythropus | reverse complement strand
AAATTTTTGTCTTATAATATAAATACAAATATTGCAAAAATATAATCCTTATTTTTAAATATTATCATATTAAATTTTATTTAAATATTTTAAATAATTAAAAATTGTTTACTTTCCAAATTTGGACGTACCCAGGAATGCAACTACATGCCTTGTTTATCAGTGAATATGATATATGATATAGTCTATGGATACGGGTACTCCACATAACTGAGATCGGGTCTCTGGCATAAGAGGCATCTGGAGGTGGCCAGTAGTCGGATAAAAATTTGTTGGATTTTATAGTTGAGATATACAAATGTTGCAGTTGTTATAAAATTTTTTCTTAAACCTGGCATGGGTTATAATAGTGTATTTTTCTTTTTTCTTTCATTCCATTTGTACTATTTCTTGATAGAGATAGTTTTCTCTTTGTTGGCCCTTGGGCTTTTCTCTTTGTTTTTCTTTTTTTACATTTCATTGTACCTCCTTTTATTTTTCCTTTAAAAATTTCTCTTCATTCTATTTGTTTTTTTTTAGTTTGTTTTTCATTTTGTTTTCTTGGTACTATCGGTGGTTTTGTATTAGATATAAAATTATCACTTTCTTTTGCTCTTAGTAAAGAAAGAGAATATGAAGGGAAAAGCTTTGACGGGCTGACAAAGTTCATCTAACTTGTATACAAGTTGGTGCGACAAGTCACATGTGGGCATATTTTATCGCAGCTAGGTGATATCAGGCTTGCAATCGCAAGACTCTCTGTTATGGTTATGAATAATTTGTATTGTTCAAGAGAGTTTAACTCTTACCTAAAATATAGTTTTAATAAATTGAGCACTGGCAAAACTGTCAAAGAATTAAAAAAATAATAATAATAATAATAATTAAAAAGTAGATCAAATATATATTTATAGTAAGGGAAGTGCTGTTTATTACGTAATTTCAAGAGGGGGAGGGGGTTTGTGAGTCTATCACGTTTATATATTATATATAAAAATTATAATTGGCTACTAATTAAATCACAGGGGGGGAGGGGGTATGGCCTTATAATAAAAAAAAATTACGTAATAAACGGCACTTCCCTAATTATGCAGACAAATTTTCCTGCAAATCTCTACCAATTAAGGGATAATTTCAACTAAACTTTAATTTAATAAAATTATTTAAAACTATTATGTAAAATTTCAACTATTTCTAAATTTCTAATATAAAATAAAATAAATAAAAATAAATAGAGTTAAAAATAATTAACCAAAGTTATAATTATTACTTATATATACGTAGTTTTTTTTTTTTTGGTATTAAAGTGACCTTTTTAACCTGGGAACTTTTTATTAGAGTATAGACAGAGTTTTATAATGTAATTACAATGATGGCATATCAAGCCACATGTGCACCTTTTAAGTACCTATTTAAGTAGTCTGCTTGAAGGTTCTATACTATCTGCTATATTTGCACCTCAACTAGGAGGTACCTATTTAAACTATCTAGTTTTAACTACCTCCATCTGCCCTCTAACCTTCACTAAACTAAGTAGATATTGGTATCACCCAAACTGGATTCAGCACTCTGCCTTAGAACTTACTAACCCATATAGACCTAGTCTATCTTCAAGGTAAACCTAATATAGCAGTACATGTTTCACACATATATTTATATACTTGTTTCTATAACTTTTTCTTAATTAGTACATATTGGCTTGCCATTCCGTATTAGTATTTCACGCCACCTTTTGAGGTGCTGCCATTCTACAGACATTTCTCAAGTACCAACCTTCTTAACTAGGCACCTATTATATACTTCTTGCCCTTGTTTTGGTTCCTAGCAACCCCAGTACCCCACATTTAGACTGTTTTCTTACCCAGATTCTTTACCAATCCCTCCCTTACTTCTAGCCAGCAACTCGGAAGAGTCAGTCTGCTTAGGCTTTAGATGCCTGAAGGACACCCTTCTCTTGGTCCATACTTTCGAAGCATATATCTTTTTCCTCTAGTGCAACAACCTGGTGGTTTGGCTAGTATGTCTTCCACCATTAAAACCTGGTCGCTTAGTTCTCTAATTTTGGACCCAGTTCGAATTCAGCCCTTCTGTGGTATCATCATAAATCACAACTACCTCCAAACTCAGGACTTGACAAATGGTTTTCAGTTATTTTGATCTTTTGGATTTATTGTGCTGAAGCTTCCATTACTAGATAGTGTAACTAAGGTTACAGATTAATCTAGATCCAACTAATAGAAAGCCATCAACTATACACAAACCTATTTTTCAAAATCATCACCAGTAGGATTTGAACTCTAGACCTGCCGCTTGAAGAGGGTGACAACTAGACCACTACACTAAGTTGCCACACCTCCACTAAATATATACATAGTTGAACCTTTTAAGCATTAATATTTAAAAATATGTGATAGAATCTTTTTAATCTAAAATTATAATTTAAAATTTCTTTCTAAAATATAGAATAACTACAGTACAGGCGTCCTTAAATCAACATATGAGAGGAGTCAATAGAAATATGACAAATTTATTAGATAGATTTGTCTTATTTCTATTGACTTCCTCCTATATAAAACTTATAATTTTTAAAAGCTTATAAATAAAAAACTAAAGTAGATATTAACAAAATCTCTTTATAAAATAATAAAATCAAATCTAAAGAACAAAGTTACAAAGTTTATTTTTTTAGTTAATTATAATTTTATTTGGTTGAATTGTTTTAAAGTTAGTATAGAAACCAAAATTTGGTCACATATATATAAAAACATAATAAAATTTCAAAAAATATAATAAAATTTTAAGGTATTAGCCAATCAGAAGTTAGTATTCTGTTTCAAATTTGGCCACTTTAATAAAAGTTGTTAGTTTAAGGATGCCTGCACTATATTAAAATTTAAAATTGTACTCTTTAAAACTATTAATTGTATTACTAAATTATCTAATCAAATAATGCCAAGATTATGATATTTGAACTTTAAAATATATTAAAAGAAATTTATTTAATACAAATAATAAAGAAACAAAAAAACAAAAAAAAAAAACTAAACATACTATATACTACTAAAAGACTAAGCAAGTGACATCTTTATAGAAAAGAGTAAGTGCAAAGTAGTAATATAATAATAGGATAATAATAATTCTAATATACCCCAATAATCATTTTTTTCAAATTTTTTC
The DNA here is from genome assembly GCA_910591965.1 of Dentiscutata erythropus. NCBI lineage: Eukaryota > Fungi > Glomeromycota > Glomeromycetes > Diversisporales > Gigasporaceae > Dentiscutata > Dentiscutata erythropus. The sequence continues at coordinate 14,792 of CAJVPY010001853.1, read as the reverse complement.
AAAAAAATGTTTCTTAATAAATACATTACAACTAGTTGAAAAAGTAATAAGTAAGATAAGTTAAGAAACTACAGTACCTGTTATTTAAAGGTAGTTCTTATACACTATCTGCTAACAGGTTCAGAGTTTATCACTCACTATTGTAACAGAAGTACTTGTTGTTTAGAAGTAGTTTTTATACACTACTTGCTAACAAGCTTAGAGTTTATCACTCACTCTTTAACATTCTTTAAGTATCTGTCCTTCACTTGGTTAACAAGTCAATGATATACTTTGCAAGAAAAGTATACACACTCTTTTGGTTTGGAACTAGTAGTTTTTTTTTACCTCTACCACCTCTTGCCAACCCTACCAAAAATTTTTAACAAAAAGTAGGCAATTTAGCTTACTCTTTCTAAAAGATCAGCATTGTTTACACTTTCTATTTTCAGATAGATGAAGTAGAACATAAACATAAGATTGTTTTAACAATGATATATCTACACCACATGATGAACCAATCAGTGCTCTGGTTAACAAACCAACCTAGACCAGACAGTAAAGTTGAAAAAGACCTAACAATAAGACAAAGCTTTACAATGGAGATATACAAGATTTTTAAATTTAGTATATAATTTTTACAACTATGCCTGGTACAGGCTATAATAGTGTTTTTATAGATTATTTTTTTTCTACCTTTTTTTTCTTGTTTTTTTTTCATTTTTTCATTTTCTTGTTGCTTAGACAGTTTTTTTTCTTTCTCCCTTTTATGTCATTCTTTTTTATCTTTAGTATTAGTATTTTTTTCATAAGTTAGTTAGAAACTATGAATTCTTCTACTTGTGAAGCTAGAGGAAGAAAGTTTAGAAAAGATAGCAGTTTTGATAGGCTGTAAATACTATTCAGTGATATATTAAAAATTTATTTGTAGGGTTTTTTGATATAGAGATAAACTTTACTATAGCAAATCAAACATGGGTGATTTGGGCACTTTGGTATCACAATGAGCCAGGTTAGCTAAAACTTGTAACTTAGGTAATGCTTTAGTTTACTTTAGCAAAAATGATATTTTACCTGTGAGTTAAATATTTTAGCCTAATAAAGTTAAAGCAAGATTGCCAAATTTATAAAAAAAAAAATAATAATAATCCTAATATAAAATAATTATAGAAAAGAAAAAGAACAAGAAAAGTAGTAAAAGAAAAAAAATAAAAATAAAAATAAAAAATAAAAATAAAAAAAAATAATAAAAAAACAAAGAAAAAATAATAATTTATATTATAAGAAAGAAACATATATATAGAAGTTAGAAAAAGAAAATGACAAGTTATAAAAGAAGTTAGAAGAAAAGAAAAAAAAAAGATAAGAAAAAAAAGGTTGTTAGATACTTTAGCAGAAGAAAGAAGAAATATAAAGTATTGTAAGAGGTAAAGTAAAGATTTAAAATAGGGTATAATGTTTTAAAAGATAATATAGATGAGTTGTTAGAGATAATACAGTAGATATAAGAATAAAGATAGGCAGAGATTAAAAGAGATATATAATATAGAGAATTGGGTAAAGAAGAAGAAAACAAAGAAGAAAAAGAAAATAATGATAATAATAATGATGATAATAATAATGAAGAAGATAAGATAGATAAGAATTAAAATAAATAAAATAAAATAAAATAATTAAAAACATAGTATATCTCTTTCTGATGATTACTCAAACCAATTTTCCCAACTAAAAAAAAATAAAAAACTCTGTTAGAGAGTTGAATAGACTACAGTAGTGGTTTTTAGAAAAGAGATTAACTTGTGCTAGAGACTTCCTACTATATTAGCATGCAAGCCAGAAGCCTAATTAAGAGGAAAAGGCAAGTGGCACTCTCAGCAAGTACTATAGATTCTAGTAGACAAAGATTCCATTAACAAAGCTCTGTAAACTATAGTTCTAAGAAGATTTTAGTAGTGGTTTTTAGAAGAACAAAGGTTAATCTAGGCTGGGGAAATTTACTCTATATTCAGCATACAAGCCAAAAGCAACAAAGAAAAAAAGGTAGACAGCACTCCAAACTGTAGCAAATTTTGGTAGAACAAAAGTTTTGTCAACGAAACTGCAAAGTCTTTTTTTAGAACTCAGGAGTACAACAGATTATATATTTTTCTTAAGCTGCACTCTTTTTATCTGGTTAAGTAGTTCATTTTTACTCTCTCTTATTCTCCTATTGGTTTTCTAAAAAATTTCAATAAAAAGTAAGAATTTGGTTTACCTTTTCAAAAGATTGGTATTGTTTATAGTTGATCTTTAGTAGAGGTGGCCACTATAGAAATATTATAAGATTATAATATATAAACATAGTATTTAGACTAATTTAAGCAAATTTGAGATTAGTTAGGGTTAGGGTAAGAGTTATAGTATAGTTTATAGTTAGCTTTAGAGTTAGAGTTAGAGTTTTTTTATATTATAATCTTATAATATTTCTATATTGGCCACCTATACTAAAGAAGATCTAATTTTTTTCTCTTGGTATATACTTTTAAAGTACATGTTCTTTTTTTTGATGTGACTTTGGTAGCCAAGTTGATAAATCTTTCTATTGTAAGATCTTGATATTCAATTCTTTTAGTTTGTCAATTCTTAATCTGATTCAATTTCAGAGCACTCTTATAATTCTTACTATTTCAAACTTGGATTTTGCTAAGTTGATTTTAAATTTTCAAGTCATTTCTATTAGTTTTTATTGCAGTTCTAGTTTTTTATATAACCTATATTACACAGATATTTCTAGAATCTTCCAGTATACTGATAGTACTAGTGTGCCAAAGTTACAAATGATAGAACCCAACTTATTAATAAAAATCTGTTATTATAACATAAGTATTTTGTTCAAATTGTCACTAGTAGGATTCATACTTGGTACTTTAGTTAAAGCTAGCTTGGGGGCGCAACAACTCCACCACTTTATTATATCACTATACTTTTATATAATTGTAATTATTTAAAAAAAAATTTTTTATTATATTATTTTTACTTTCTACATTCTTGCTACTTTTTTAAAATTTTCACAAAAGTGAATAAAATAGCTTACTTTCTTTAAAAGATTAGTATTATTTACTTCTTTTAAATTTGAATAGCTTTAGCAAACTGCAATTATATGACTAATTTGTTTTGTTTATAGGCTATATTGCTTTATATAGTATTAATTAATATTAGTAATTTATAACATATTCAAGATTAGATAATTTAGTTAGAAAATTAAATATTAAGGTAAAGCTTTACAATAGAGATATACAAATATTTATTTGTTATATAATTTTTTAAGCCTGGCATAAGTAATAATAATACTATAACTAGATGAAATTTTTTATTATTCTTTTTGTTTTTTTTTTTATTTCTTTTTTTTATTTTCTTTTATATTTGTATTTATATATATATATATATATTTTGTTTTTATTTTTTATTAATTATATTAGTTTTTTTTTATTTATTTATTTTTCTATTTTCTCTGCCTCTTTGAAAAAGAAAAAAATATTAAAAAAAAACAATCTTGGCAAAGCTAATAATAGGCTTTTAGTAATTTGATAAATATAAGTTTAGCAAGTTAGACTTCTGGAGATAAAAGTATTATTGTTGTAGCTGATCACACTTGGGCACCATTATGAGTAGCCAATAAGTCTTTATTGAAAAGTAAAAAGGTCAAAAACATCAAGATATTGCAGACTTCTTGTTCAAACACTTTGTATTGTAGTACACTCTCTTCTAGTACAATAAAATACAGGATTGCAGACCTGTAGGTCAATAGCATAGCGGTTATGCTTCCAGGTTACAAATCGTAAAGTTGCTGGTTCAATTCCTCCTAGTGGTGAAATAATGAAAAACCAAATATGGAAGTGAAATACCGCAGGGTACAGGGAACCCGGGATATCTACGGATAGATGTATTCGGGGAATAATTATTCTGAGAAGCTGTGGCTGTGAAGAAAAGCCATGCTAGTACCCCGATTTGGAATAACCGAAGTCACGAGATGTAATGTGAGGTCTAAAAAAGTATGAGAGGGTACTACATAAACTTGTGACACCACCCGATTGGCTCGTGAAATAGCAGTTCAAGGATAAGGTGTTTTGGCATCTCCGGAGTGTCGTGCAGGCGGTCAGACCTAGGCCCCAATGAGGGAACCGGGGAAATGTCAGACAATGGATACCAGGTGGATACACATGATACCCGTATGGGGTTATGGAGGTCCTGTGACATTAGTAGCATAGAGTCAACTATAATATAGCTGGACCAAAGTCATGACTAGACTTGCCGAAGAAATAATAATAATAAAAAAAAAAAAAAAACACAAGATTGCCAAAGTTTAAAAAAAATAAAAATAAAATTTTACTATTTATAAAAAATCAGCTAATAAATAACAATTCTTTAACTAAAAAGTTTTTTAAAAAAATCTTTCTATAATTATATTGTTTAAAACCTAAAGAATATAAATATAAAATGTTTTTTAAACAACCTTTTTATTGAAAAGTTATTGTAATTTAAAATTCTTTAATTTCATAATAAATTTAAAATTTAGCACTTTATTTTATTAATAAAGGTTAAAAATTTAGCGCTTGTATTATAAAAATATATAAAGAAATTTTTAATAAATTAATTAATATATAAATTTTTTCTCTTTTTATTTTTTTTTATTCAACCTCTTTTAAAATTTCGGCGCTATTAACTATTGTATAAAAAAAAAAATTCAGCATTCTTATATATAATCATATATATATCAGATTTCATCATTTTGATGTGATTAGATGTAAGCAAAAATTTTCAAAACCCTAACTCTAAACTATTATATAACCCTCCTATATCTGATATATCTTAAACTGCACCCTAACTCTAAAAATAAATAATCACCGCCGGTTAGTTGTAAAAATCATTAAAGATATAAATAATAATAATTTGAAAGTAGCAATAGCGTTATTTTGAGTTATGACCCGAATTAGGCTTAATTTAGCCAAAATTCGAAACTACTAACGTTAAAGCTATCCATATGATAATATGTTTGCGAGAGAAAAAGGTTAGAAAATGTCATTTTTGTATAGACCGCACTATAATTGAGATATCGATAATATCTAATATTGAATAGAATGGGATAAAATCGGATCGAATACGTAGAGTAGAAGACATCCATCTAGTTGTATATTATTCATTATGTAACAAAGTACACATTTACTACCCTTACAGACACTTTAATGATTGATAAAATTTTTTTCACTGGCAAAAATCTGCTACGTCTTTAATTTTGTAAGATAAAAAAGCATCAAAATGAAGGAACTAATAATAAGACAAATTGTGTACATATAGTTGAAATTTCAGATTGTTTAAAAAAACCATTATATACTTTTGTTTTTAATCTTCTTCAATATTCATATTATGCATGCCAAGATTCATGTCCTTTAAATTTGATACTACACCATAATTGATTATAAATTATATCCAAATGTTGTCTAATCTTAAGTCATTTGTTTGTTCTTTCCTTCTTATTTCATAGCAATACATGCTACCATCTGCATATGTCAAGTAAAGATTATAGAAATACAAAGAAGGATCTTGCAGATTATCATTTTTTACGACAAACATTCCTAAACAAATTGAATAAAATTAGCCATGAGAATATCCAAAAAAGTATATAAAGGATTTCTTACCTATCAATGGTGCGTTTGGTAAAGGAGTCTGGGGTATGAGTTTTTCGTCATGAAGAGAATAATGTTCAATCCCTCTAACACTAATCCCTCTTTAAAACGAAAGAACAAATAAAACAAGAGTTATGTTAAGTCTATTTTCATATTACTGTAGTATCATTGAATAACTTACTTGAGAAGTCGAACCAATGCAACCTTTCCTTTCTGACTTGCGACAATTGCGAGTGAGAGATCGGGGATCCACTGAATTACATTTATGAATAACATTCGACATGCCCGTATGTGCGATGGATATATGGAAAACAAAATAGATATGGATAACGTACCTCGATCATGTTTAATCGATCATTTGAATCCAAATGTCTCGCTCTTCTTGGATCACTCCGACATACGACGCTCAATAATGAACTCAGAATAGTCAAATCAGATTTAGGATCGAGAAGAAATAAATCATGTTGCGTGCCAAATAACACAAGGTCCTGAGAGATCTTAGGAACTCGTCCTTTCTGCGTTTTATGCATCTCCAAACGATTCACTCCACTCTTTATTCTCCGGTTCAAAGATTGTGATCGATGATTCTCCCACTGTTCATCTAAATGACTATGTTTAATTTTGAACAATGGTAAACAAATTATAAATTCTTTTATTAAAGTAAATTTATGATATAAAAATGTACAATAATAAAAACCTGTACAGTTGTGATGGCGGTTCATTTCCATATGAGTTATCAGGAAAATCATCAAAAAAATCTTGGGCTCTTGGACGTGCGTAAGTAGGATTATAGCTTGGAGATGTGGGTGTATATTGAGGCGACATTGGATCATAATGTGGTGATTCTGGAGTGTAGTTCGTATTAATCGGTGAATATTCTGGTGACATCGGAGAATAAACAGGAGATTCCGGTCTAATATGCTCAGAATTAAAGGACGACGATGAAAATGCTGCAGTTACTTGCTCCTGAGACGTGGGAATGTCATTAATCGATGGTGTTGGCTGTGGAGGTGAATAAGCTGTCGGTGGTGTATGCGATAAATTTTGTCCAAGACCATATGCTGTTGAAGAACTTGGTTCTAGCATATATTGAGGCGTCGCTGGTTATAATTATTTATGGATTTAAGCATTTCGAAAATTCTTTCATATAAATTGAAGCTTAATAATTCATACCTGGAGAATACGCTGGGGAATTGCTAGAGAAATAAACTTCCGGCAAAATTTGTTGAGCTATCGGGGCTGATGGAAAATGGCTGATGTAAACAATGGGTGACGGATATCTTGGTGAATATGTTGAAATGTTTCCATTCTCCGTGCGTTCGGATAATAGTATTTCATCTCCATTTTGAACGCTAGGATTATTACTATATATATCTCGAGTTTCGGCGCTTGGTGACCATTCTTCATCTGACATCTCATCCGGAATAGGGGTATGCGAGCCATGATCATGATCCGAATCATCTGACGATACACTTTCGTTATTATTATTCGATCTTTGGGCATCCGAATAGTTAGATTCATTTTCTTCGTCCTCAGTTTCAATTGTTTCGATTGCTCCATAATCATTATAAACTAAAGTTGTTATTTCTGTACTTTCGTCATATCCATCTTCATATTCAGTATCCAAAGGTAAAAATCTGATAGCAGGAGTTATAGGATGTAAATCTTCATCTCTTTCTGATTCTGATCCTGCATATACACGACCAATACGACTTCGTGATCGGTCATTAACATCTTTACGTGTACGAAAATTCCGTGACGTATTATTTGCATTCTTGAAATTTGATGTGGAAACAAAACATGCAGACCAGCCCCTGTTAGAATAAATTGAAATAAATTGGTAAAAATAATCATATACACCAGTATTAAATTAATGATTAGGATCTTTAATCTTACCATTCACTAGAAACTTCTTGAAAAACTATAGTTTGACCAGTATTAACGTTCCAAATTCGACATGATCTATCGATACTGCACGAAACCAAAAATTGGCCACAAGAACTAAACGATATATTAGGTACATTATGCCTATGACCACGAAGTGAATATTTTGGCCTGCAACTCATGTCCTGACTATCAGAGAATTTTGCTAATGGTTGTAATCCGTATTGGAGGTTGAAAATTGTGATTTCATGTGAATTAGCACTAACCGCCAATAGCCGCCTTGGACCATGAAGCGCTACACCCCACGTGGACTCATTATTTCTATAGGCAATAATATTTGGTATTAGACACATAATGATAATGCATTTGTTAAAAATCAATATCTTTACAATTGCTAAAAACCTCACTTGAAATGTAGCGGATTTTTTTCAAGGTTTGAGGTATACCAAACATGAATGTCGCCAGATTCGTCAACGCTAACAAGCACTTCCTCATACCCAATCTCGCCCACTTTAATAGCATTAATTATATGCTGCTAAAATATATCATGACTTAAAATTAAATAAATCCCTAACGGCCATATGCTTTAGTATAGTAATCATCCTTACCTCCTCATCATCATGAGAAGTTGGATCTATAGGACGGTTGAGTTTTTTGAATGGTTTTTTTGGTGTATCATCTTCGTCATTGTATGAGCTCAGCCGGTACGCGAAAATAGAATCATAAATAGCCACAAAAAAGATATCTTTAATCTTATTAGACACGGCTGTAAGATTCATTCTCTATAATCACATAGACGAAAATTGTTAATTACAAAAATAGTTAAAACGAAAACTAAAATAAAGTGATCTTTCTTACTAAAGGATAGCATCCTGTCACTGAAATCGGATGTCTTTCATATACGGTATGGACCTATTAAAAATTAGATGAATGCCATATTAATATAATGATAAAATTTAGACGATATGGAATTAAGTATTGAAATGATCAATACCAAAAGATCATGATATTCTTTCATATTGTTATCTCACTTAGTTAATCTCATGAAATAGTTTTAATTAGGTACCTTAATTAAGCTAATTTAGACAATTATGCCATTCACATTATCATCACTCACTTTATTTTATTTGGTGAAATATTTATATATATCGTCTCAGTTCAATTATACTTTCATTTTCCAAATATTTTAGCTAAAATTAATAACTATAATTAGCAAATAATTTAGGAGAAAATTTTTATTACTCCTAATTTAAACTAAAATTCTATACATACGTAAAGTATAAATCTCTGATACACTTGAAATTACTTTTGCCCATTAATCAAAATTTGAACATAAACCTACTTTTGTAAGGGCTAGTGTAAATTTCATCAAAACTACCAAACATAAACAGCTGTAGTAGTAGCTTACAGCACAAAATAATCTACCTTTGTGCGCGTTCACAACGAACGAGAAATTCACTTTTTTTCAAAAAAGTTAACATTTATATAATTTTTTAAGTTTGATCGGCGATCACACGATTTATCACAAAAACGGGTAATATCTGTAGTGTATGTTATCGAGATTTTATATTTTTGGTTTATTTTAGTAAAAATTTCTCATAGCGATATTTCTTCAGTCTGGAAGCATTTTTCAAGTATATAGTTCATAAGAAAAGTGAGAAAGTTGATAGTAGTAAATCTAGTATGATGGTTGGCTAGATTGTAGTCGATTTGGCATTAGCCGATCAACTAGGTCAGTCGATTTTAATTATGCAGTAATAATTTTGGAAATTGTTTTATGATATTAAATATTTTTGTTAGTAAAATTATCCAGAGTGAACTAGTAAATTAAAATATATTGTCAAAAGATTTTATATATATATATAATATTAGCTATTTAAACCAATTAATTAGAATTGAGATCCATTACATCATAAATGGTGCATCTCGCATACCGTTACAAGGTTGTGCTCCGGATGTTGTGTGATAGTTTCGATGACCGATTTTTTGGGGATGGCTAAAGTAGAGGTGCCAACATTTAGAATTTTAGAGGTACGTAGCTGCCCCAGCAAAAATACCACGGCGATACGGCATATTTGCCGTATAAGTAGAAGTGCCGCATGCCGCATAAGTGTTGTATGCCGTATGAATACCGTATGCTCACTGAGCGAGTATAAAGATGATTTATCAATCGGTGGATTAAAAAGTGATTCATGTTTACAAACACTAATTTACTATTAACTACCGGTAATACCATTATATCCGGTCAGTGAATATTACAATAAATTTTTAATGATAGATAATATTTAGAGAGTTACTATTTTCACCCCCACTTTTGCTAATTCCACCCCAAATTTTAAAAAAGTGCTCCGGAAGAGGTATTTTTATTAAGTAAACTCTTGTTTTGATCTTAATAAAAGTTGTCCATCAGGCCTTTCCGGTTCTAATGATAGTAAAATCATTTAAATCGGACCAATAGTTTTTTTTTTAAAAAGTAAATATAAGATAACTAACTTCAGACATATATATTTTAGGAACTACTGGTCCAATTTTAATGATTTTACTACCATTAGAACCGGAAAGGTCTGTTGAACAACTTTTATTAATATAAAGATAAGGATTTACTTGCACTTTTCGATATTTGGGGTGAGGATTAGCAAAAGTGGGGGTGAAAATAGCAATTCTCTATTTATAATTGAATTATTAAAATGGTAACCTAAATACTGCAAAAGCATACATTGTAATAAAGACAACAACACATGGTGTTTGGCATGTGATCCCGACAAGCAAAATGAGAATATTAATGATCGCATCAGAAAATTTCAGCTTAGAACCATGGGAATGCAATTGAACGGATTACCATATAAGCGCTCGTGGGCGCTATTTTGGAATCAGATCTTTCAAAAATAACTTATATGTTCTCTACATTAGCGTCCCGAATTAACGCGCATCCTAATGTAGCACATAATTTATATAAATGCAATTACCCAAAAACGTGCAGTTAGTGCAGGCCAATTAATTAGCGCAGATGGGAGTTATTTTGACGGTATCTAATGTTAAAGAATTGGCAAAATAAGATTTGAGTTATGTATATTCAGCAATTTGGTTGGATGGTATATGAAAATCGATTATAATTGTGTAAAGCGCGTGAACCATCTCGTACAAAACTATTGATTTTTTGTGCTTGAAATTTAATTGGGCAGAGAAATTTTTCAGGGTAGTAACCATACCACATTGCAACATAACCTCGGGTAGAACGACCTCTACGTCATAGCCGTAATGCCGTAACAGGTAAGTAGTCACTACTCTGAAAAATGTCTGCATCATTAGTACTGATCGTCACTTATATCACGTACAAATTATTAATAAGAATAAAAATTTCAAAACTTTGAGCGAAGATATCTTGACAAACATCTAACCAAATTCGATAATTATTTGAATTCTATGATTCATAAGGTCGAGAGGGTGATTTGGCGAATTGCAAGTATCTCGTGATCCCGTGATAAAAATCGAGACGATTCGAATAGTACAAAATTCGTTTGATTTCGATCACTAGGTCACGAGATATTGGCATATCAAATTTTTTAAAAAAATTATATATTTGATTTGTCAGGGTTTAATCTGTCAAGAAATTTAACAGCATGGCTAGTTGGAATAAGAATAGTATATTTTTTATTAATTATATTGAAGTTAAAAGACAGTTAGAGCATGGTTTTGTAATTATATCTGATATTGGGTATGGTAGTGAGAGGGTGGTTGTTATATTGTTATATTGCATTGCCAGTGGGTGATTAGTATAACAAAAAAAAAATAATAAATTTATAAAAAATTTTAACTATATTAACTATTTAATTATAATAAAAAAATTTTATATCTATAATTTGTATAATAAATTATTATTTTTTCAATATTAAGATAACCTTTTGGCTATATCTTTTTATTAGAAGTATTATTTTAATTACAATGAGAGTACAACTCAAGTTTTGGTTATCTATTTAAGTAGCCCATCTATTATGTTCTACACTAGCCATCATACCTGCAACTTATAGAGAATTATCTATTCAAACTCTCTGATATGATATTAATGAGAATACAACTAGCTACATATGTGACTTTTGATTACCTATTTAAGTAGTTCATCCTGAGTTCTACACTAGCTGACATACCTCGCAATTTAACTAAAAGATTCCCTATTTTAAACTCTCTGGTTTATAACCTTACTTATACCAAGTAGAACCCCCAACTTTTTACCACCCTCATAATAAATTGTATAACTACGGTTGGCCACTGTATACAGTCCCCAGGGTCTTATTCAAGAACTCCATTTTTAAAATTGAATAGTACCCGTGGATACTGTGTGAAGAACCGGGTACTATATTTGGGAAAATATTATATTAAAAGTAGTAAATCAATATAGTTATACCCCCGGGTCTTATTCAAGAAACAGGATGATAAAGATGTTGAATAATACCCGGGTCTTAATCATGGGGTATTATTTTGGGGGGATACTGTATACAGTGGTCAACGGTAACATACTGTTTATATATATATATAAGTTTTTAACAAATAGTATTTTATTAGTAATACTGCTTACTTCACTAATAATTAGTTTACTAAAATTGACTTAGCCAATATCACATAATTAAAATTGGTATTTTATTAGTTGTAGGTATATATTTTTAGTAAATTGACACTTGGCATATTGTCAGCTAAGTGAGCTATTAGTGAAATTGAGTATATACAGTCAGACCTCCCTAAATGCAACCTCCCTAAATGCAACACCTCTCTAAATACATGATAGAAGACTAGCCTCATAATGGGATTTATAGATAAATGCACATTCTTTATTCTGCAATTGCACGCTAATTGTCTGGCCCACTTATAAAAACTCCCTCCATAAATGCAACCACGTGATTATTAGCCAATCAAATTTATCATTTTTAGGCCACTAAAGCCATATTTATTACTTGATAATAGTAACATTAAGATTTTATTAGTGTTCTCTAATTGCAACCCTCTCTAAATGCATGCTCTAGAGCTGGTCCCGACGACTTGCATTTAGGGAGGTCTGACTGTAGTAATTTCTATTTGTATAATACTATGTGTATATATACAGATATGTTTATATTTCAAATCCTGATCATCATAAAACAGCTTTTGAAATTTTAACAAAAAATATTTCTTGTAAAATTTTAGTATAAACTAAAACTCTTTCTAGTCCTAAAGCTAACCCTATCTTTAAACTGATTAATTTTTGCTTAATTAATTTGTATATTATGCGAATCTGTAAATCAATAACATCCATGTATAAACAATATTGTGTTTATATATTTAGTTCTAAAGCTTTATAATAAACAAAAATAAAAATACAAAATAGTTGCAAGAGATATCACACAGGTAACACCGTAATATTTTAATGTAAATGCACCATTTGTTCTATTTCGTTCTATTACAATTGTTGTTATCACATCAGCAAACAATTTATCATATCTCCCCATCTTTCTATATAATTTTACACGATAATCTCGTGTTTTTACATCATTTGGGTTTATTTCTAGTGAATTATTTAAATCTTTAAGTGCTTCTTCATCCTTCCCCAGTTTTTGATAGGTTTTTCCGCGATATTTTAATGTCTCTGCATCATTTGGATAAATTTTTAGTGATCTGTTTAAATCTGTAAGTGATTCTTCGTATTTGTTCATCTTATAATAAGTTATTCCACGATATTTTAATGTTTCTTCTTCTTCCGATTCAATTTCCAGTGATTTATTTAAATCTTCAAGTGATTTTTCATATCTTCTTATTTTTTGATATGTTATACCACGACTTTTTAATCCCCATACATTATTTGGATCAATCCCTAATGATTTGTTTAAATCTACAAGCGATTCTTCATATCTATGTAACTCTCGATAAGTAGATCCGCGAAATGTCAATATATACACACAATTTGGTTCAATTTTTAGTGATTTGTTTAAATCTGCAAGAGATTCTGTAAATCTGCCAATTTTTCTATAAATTTCTCCACGAATCTTCAATGAAAACGAAGAATCAGGCTCCATTGTTAATGATCTGTTTACGTCTTCGAGTGATTGCTTGTATTTTTTCATAATAGAATATGTTAATCCGCGATAGGTTAATGTCTGTGCATTATTTGGCTCAATTTCCAATGATTTTGTTAAGTCTTCAAGGGATTTGTAATATTCTTTTATAAAGAAATATGCAAAACCACGAAATTCCAAAGCTGTTGCATTGTTTGGATCAATATCCAATGATTTATTTAAATCTGCAAGCGCTTCTTTATACTTTTTCAATCCTCGATAAGCTTCTCCACGAAAGCATAATGTAAATGCATTATTTGATTCAATGTTTAATGACTTATTTAAGTTTGCAAGTACCTCTTCAAATTGCTTCATCGTGAGATAAATGTTTCCACGGATTCTCAATGAAGATGCATTATTTGGTTCTTTTTCTAATGACTTAGTTAAATCTGCAAGTGCCTCTTCAAATTGCTTCATCTTAAGATATGTTAATCCGCGATAGGTTAATGTCTGTGCATTATTTGGCTCAATTTCCAATGATTTTGTTAAGTCTTCAAGGGACTTATAATATTCTTTTATAAAGAAATATGTAAACCCACGAAATCCCAAAGCTGTTGCATTGCTTGGATCAATATCCAATGATTTATTTAAATCTGCAAGTGCTTCTTTATATTTTTTCAATCCTCGATAAGCTTCTCCACGAAAGCATAATGTAAATGCATGACCTGGTTCAATGCTTAGTGACTTATTTAAATCTGCAAATGCCTCTTCAAATTGCTTCATTGTGAGATAAGTTTTTCCACGAATTCTTAATAAAGATGCATTGTTTGGTTCTTTTTCTAATGACTTATTTAATTCTGCAAGTGCCTCTTCAAATTGTTTCATCGTGAGATAAGTTTCTCCACGAATTCTCAATAAAGATGCATTATTTGGTTTTTTTTCTAATGACTTAGTTAAATCTGAAAGTTCTTTTTCAAGTATAGATCTGCCATGGAAAATTGATTTCATTTGTATACTATCTAACTTATGCAAAATTACAGAGATTTCAGGACGTAGTTTTGGATCATCATTCCAAGCTTCACAATAAAGATTCACAAAGTCATTTGGTGTTCCGATAATTGGAGACTCTCGTTTGTAATAAGTTACATGAAGAAATATTTGTTGAGTGGTCATATTTTTGAAAGGAGGTCTTCCACTTGACAATTGCCAAAAGAGCATGCCGAGACTATAAATATCGGAGGGTTTA